>JASXSY010000333.1:0-164693 GCA_034509805.1 Sipha maydis
CGATAAATGGAAATACTCAATAACTATGTAAAGGCTTCATATATTTTAATTCTGATTTTTTTGCTAACTAATAAATATAATTATACAGATTTTTATGTAATTAGTCTATTTTTGGGATAAGTTAATTTCGCGCATGCGCACAATAACTTTTTTTTTTTAAATGGCATGACCTATTTTTGACTAAAAATTATTTTTCTTTGTATTTTTTAATGAACTTTGGTAGTTGAATTTCTTGTTATGGGCCTCCATACATCATATAACATATTATGACCACATGTATATTTAGAATATTGAGAATCAGTGCCGTGCCTAGCATAATCAGCGCCCGGCGCGAAGAATTATTTCTAGCGCCCCCACCCCCTCTACGTAATATTTTTATTTGAGGCTTTGATGAATAATTGTTTCCTGATGAAAAATATGCACTATGACGTGAACACAGTACGTCTGAAAACTAGATATCATGGATTCAAAATAAAATCGTACAATTCCTTCCGGTCGTTGTTATATGTCGCAGTCTATGTTATGATATTAAGTCTATATTTATGTTATTGAATTAATTTTATCAAGTAACAATAATAATAATATAGTTGTTATCGACGACGGCGATCAGCGACGTCGTCATTTCGGGGAAAAATAAATACTAACGCTAAGAATAAAAACACTATATTTGTAACCGGTAGGCAATCAATGCAATGCTAATTATGTCGAGATAGTGGTGTTTGACGAGAAAAAAAAAAAAATGAATTAATATTGAGTATTTTAGTAATATTACTTAGATTATAAAAATGTATTTGGCGCCCCGGTGGTCAATGGCGCCCGGTGCACGCGCACCTCTTGCACCCCCCTAGGCACGGCCCTGCTGAGAATAATGATATAAACTTTATATTAATCATAATTATGTGCCTGTCACACCTAAAAATAAGTATTGTAAACTAATAAAGTACTGGTACTAGTACTAGTACTAGTACTCTAGTGATCATACTATATATATGATATAATCAAATGAGAAAACTATTATTTCATAACATAAAGTTAGACAAAAAATATAAACTTAAAAAGTTAATAAGAATTCACATTTAATACACTACTTGAATAAAAATATGTCCACATGTTAATACATAATATCTAAAATATGTATAACTATTTTTTCCTATTTTTTGTTCAGAATAAAATAATAAATATAACAAGTAACACAAAAAAAATTTAAAATAATCAATATTAGTCAAAAAAGTAAAATATGGTTTACAGCACATAACTAACATGCATTAATTTGAAATCTAACTGATAATTTTACAACACTAAATTTTAATTTACGTTTACTAAGAAGTATATCAAATTCAAATAAAACATTAAAAATTGCAAATTAATAATAATTTTATATTTTATTTATTACAAGCCGATTTACTAGACTTCATTCTAAAGGTATTTTACTATTTTATATTGTAATGCAAAATAGTTAGCAAATACTATTTTGAAAAAACCTAAATTTTGTAATAAATAAACTTACTCCAAACCTGACAATAATGTCGATTGATTATATTTTATATTTAAAATACACTCATTGTAAATTATTTCTTAATCTCTTTAAATTTTGTCTGCATTTTAAATTTTGCATGAATAAAATACCAGATTATATCATCATATAATAATAATAACTTTCTGGATTGCTACATAATATTTTTATACTCTCCCATAAAAACAAAAAAAAAAAAAAGAACCGGATGGGCCTCGCTCTGCTGTACACTTGGGAGTGGAGTGCGACTCTTCATAGGATAGGTCATTATAATGGATTTGTTAAATATGAATTCAATGATAGGTATCATTGTATACGAAAAACGATTCTGAACGGAGATGATATGTTAGTCTAGAATATAATACATTATTATTTATAAATATTGTAATAAGTATATTTTATTTTGAAACGAAAAATTTAGAAAAATTGTCTATAAATAAGTCAAAATATGTCAAAATACTTTGAAAACTTAACCATGTATAGAAAACGTCAATATAAAGATTTGGTGAAAATTTCAAGTTGTTGCAGTTTTTCGTTTTTGAGTTAGAGCATTTTAAAAAAAACCGATATCTTTGTCAGTCTAGAATATTATACATTATATTTTACATGTAATTTTATGTCAATATTCGCTGTTCAAATGCTTATAAAAAAAAATTGTGCCTATGGATTTTAATAATTTTTGAATGACTTTAAGAACTACTTCTGTGGAATCTTCTATTAAATTTTCAAGTATTTTGTATGAGCCAAATTTTTTTTATCACTGATTATAAAAAAAAATGTAAAAAAATCGAATATTTTAAATGCCTATAAGTGGCTTAAAAATCAATATAATATTTTGAAAAAAATATGACATAAAGAAAATACCAATCTTAACAGCTGGTAGAAATTTCAAATATCTGCGACTTATACTTTTTGAATTATAACAAATATTTAAAATCGTTTGAGAATAAATCGCTATTTTATGCAATTTCGTAAATATTTTAATTTCAAATAGTCATAAAATTTTTTCCTCTAATTCCGGTAGACATTTTTTTAAAGATTTTTGAAGAGTAGCTTATAGATAACCTAGTGTTAAAATTTTGAACCTTAAGTATGAACAGAAAAAATTTTATGAATTTTTATCTACAAAATAACTTGCAAATTATCGTGATTTTTACATATTTCGTATAAATTGGAACTTATAAAAAAAAATTGTGACTTACGATTTTAGATTTTTTTTTATCAGTTAAGGAACAACTTATAAGAAACCTTGTATTAAATTTTCAAGATTTTCTGGGCAGCCAAAAAAATTTTATCGTTATTTAAAAAAAAAATACTTAAAAAAATTCAAAATTTCAATTGTCTATAAATAGCTCAATAAAAGTCAAAATACTTTGAAAATTTAATGGTGTATAGATAACGCTAATCTAAACATTTGGTGAACATTTCAAGTATTTACATCGATTATTTTTTGAGTTATAGCAAAATAAAAAATTTGAATATGTCGAAAACTGGTTTTGCGTAAAACTCCTGTTTTTCCCAAAATTTTTTAGGGTTTTTCCCGTCGCATTTAAAAAATATTAAAAATTTTGACCCTCAAAGTACCAAATAAATTCACTTTCCTTTCAGAAAAGTTGCTACATAAGGCAATCGAAGCATTTTTACTGCCCCAAATCGTGTCGACAGACACAAAAAAAAAAAAAAAACACACATCATTGTAAAATCAATACATTCTTCACTCCGTTCAGAATCTAAAAAAACTGCATAATTTAAGTATATAATAAGTAATCTTAACTTAGTGTGATGTATAGAATAATCTGATTTATTGGTTCAAAGCATATATGTTGCGAAGGAAATCTTCTGGCGTGAGAATGTGTGATGAACCTAAATAAACCACATATAATTTTGCATTTGTAAAAACATTAAGTTATTAATGAAAAACAATTACCAATGATAACTTCCCAATTTTTGAAATTATTAGTTACTTCATAAGCACATCTCATCTCAGAATAACTAACTCCTCCGATCATAAATACAATTATTCTTGGCACATTTTTGATAAGCTGTTGTCCTTTGCCTTTATCTTTATGCCAGTGTCCATATCTTGCACTAAAATTAGTTCATAGATTTTATACAACTGTAAAAAGATACTTTTTACAGTTGTATAAAATTTTATAATATTAATTGTTAATTTAGATTTTAAATAGCTTTAACCTGAAAATAATTTATTTATATTTAGTTAAATTATAATATATTCAGTAAAACTTTCACCATACTATGATTTAAGACATATGATGACAGTAAAAAAAATATTATACAACTGGGAAAAATATTAGAACCAAAATATTATAATTTTTTATGTTTTTATTAGATACAACACCTAAAGATATACGAAATATATACCTAGTTGGAGCGTGATATCCTGAAGGAGTAGCTCTGCCGGCTAAAAATGGAAAATGTTTAGTATCCAATTTATCTTCAATACAGTCTTCCATTAAGTCTTTGACCATAGGTGTCCAACGAGACATTTGATATATTTGTTCAGATGAGCGTTCCTTACGTGGTATTTGATACGGTTTCTTCTTGATACACTAAAATAATAAAAAATTAGTTCCTTTTTTAAACAAAACAGCAGTAATATAAATAATTTTACATCAACAACTGAGTTGATGCCAAGTAAATTTAAATTGATAATAGCTTTTCTATCAGATAGTGACATTTGAGCATGTTGAAGCAATTTGTTAAGAATATCTTCCGAAATTCCATTCTTAAACATAATGTACAATATAATAATCCTCATCTTGTCATGTTGAGATGTATTTTCATCCAACAAAATTGGCATAATGCACTTCATAGGATCTTTAATCTTTTCCCCATTTGTATCTATACCCATTGCTAGATCTTGTTCTACTTTACACAATTTGAAAACAAGACTCTGATAACGTTTCATGCATTCTTCAGCTAGATGCAAATGAGTGGAATATTTGGTCAATTCTTTTTGATACTGAGGCATTTTCTTGATCATGGTTGACAAATCACTCATGGAAGATTTACTTCCATCAACAGTTGACATACGCTTAGAGTCTGAGAATTTTTTTAATTTCTGTGTAACATTTCTAAAACAAAATAAAGTTGAAAATCAACAATTCTTATTTTGATTAAATTATTAATTATACTTAGACACAACAGCAATATGCAGATGCCTATGCTCAACCCAGAGTTCATCATTTTCATCCAACAACACTTCTTTAAGGGCAGCACCTGCAGTAGCCTCATACCTGAGGAAAAAATTGATTAAAAGCTATACATAAATATTAGACAAAAACCATTTACTTATAAACATCATTTTCTATTGGCAAAAGATCATGAGCCATAGCTTGAAATGTGAGCTCATGTAAAATTGGAGAGATACAATCAAAGCCTCTGTCAATTATAATCAACTGTGATCGTGCTTTTTCAGGACCTTCTCCCATTGTTGGTTCATCAGCTTTGTATGCATCCAATTTTTGTTGAACAATCTGAGCCAACTCAAAATTATGTTCAAAGTCACTTCTATATCGTACTGATGGATATTCTCCTAAAGTAGCGCACACAGTAGCTATCTGTTCTGCTATGCGCTCCATATTAGAATTGCGACTATCAACTTTTAATGGATTATACAAACATTGAAATGTCTCATGAGAGTCTAAAGAAAATACCTAAAATTTAAAAAAAAAAAAAGATAAACTACTAATGCAATAATTATTAATAAATTATTAAGTTAAAATGTTTTTGAAAATTTAATTTAAACATATTTAAATATTACAATAACAAAGCATACCTGACGTTCATAAGGTAGAAAAGCAATATTAATTTCTTTGAGTGTTTTAATATTTTTAGCAGCAATAGAATTGCATAATTCATTGAAACGCTCTTCTTGACACACTTTTTGTTAAAGATTATTATTAAAAACATGGTGTTAGTATATTAAAACAAACTAAGACTAATTAGTTCACAACATAAGCTACAAATTGGTTATAAACTATAATCATTAAAAAGTTACTACATTATAAAAGTCATTCAACAAATAGAGAAGAATAATTTAAACAAAATACTAAAATCACTAAATAGTTTTGTAGTTAGATTTTTTTATACAAATACATATATACATATATATTAGTTTTAGATAAGATACTTTATAATTATAATAATAACTAAAGTAAAATAAGTTATTACAATAAGTTTCAATTACTTATCAAATATTTTACCTTCAGTGAAATAAACATGAGCAGCTTTATACATAGGTTTTCCTGCACTTGAAAAATCTTTAATAAGACCAGCTATTGATTCTTCACAAGGAGTAATCAAATAAATAGCTTCCATAGACGGTAAGGGCTCACGATTTTTGTTCAAATCTTCCACGACTGAAATACACATACAAACTTACTTATACACTTATAACAGAAATTAATATACTGGATTATCATCGATACAGCTTGTAATTAAAAATAAGAGCATCTCAATAATTTCACTAAAAATTGATGAACCTTCATTGTTAAATGTCAATAGCTCAAATTAAATTTTTATTTGAAACATTCATTATTCAATTGATCGAATAAATTGAATTATAATATTAAAAGTTTATTAGTTTTACAAAGAGATTTGACATAATGAGAATGTATTGCATACAAAATTAAATGTATTCAGCAATAAAATATTTGCCAATTTCAAGCACGATCTATGAAAATAGACTAATATTTCACGTTCATCGAGAATTATGATTAAGAAATCCACGAATATCTTACAAAGAACAGAACTGTCTACAGAATTATATAATATATATAATATATATAAAATTGTAAATTCTTTAGAGTTGCCAATTAAATGAGTACATTATAATTTTATTGGTAAGCAAAAAGAAAGTGGACTGAAATAACTAATGAAAAGAGCATACAAATCCAAGTACAATAACATAAAGATATCAATAAATTTTTGTCAAACTGAAACACGGAATAAGATTGGCAATTTGTTTAGTGTATGAAAGTTGCAATGAGCAATTGATAATCGAACAACAGAGAAGTAGTTACAAAAGTCTATGTCTGCCAATGGATCATGTACATGGAATGTAGTAAGCATCTATATTAATTTATATATACATACTAGTATATATTTATAATATATAATTTACTTATCTTATATCATATTATATAAATGTTTAACTAACTTAAGTAGTCATCACTACTATTGTATATATTCTATTATTCATCATGTTAATACCGTTAAAAATTATGTTTGTAAATATCTGTAGATATAGATGGGCTAGGAATGTCTTATTTAATTAAATAAAAAAAAGTCCGCATCAAATCCAAATACTCACTCGTTACCCGTTCGTTCGACAACTCGTGCATCTTGCAACAAGACGATATCATTCTCATGGCCAACTTGTCAACAACGAGAACGCGCCATTCCACCGTTTTATCGGACGTTTTTTTTGAGTCCTTCTGCCTGATGACTTCACCCATGATTTCTGTGGAACCGACAACGGATCGTTACACACGCATAACTTAAAATACGTACGACACTTACTTTGTCCAACGAAAGCTTTGAGCGCCATTGTTGTTACCGTCACCAACCACGCTACGACTTGTGCAATACGGACGACAACAGGTAAGTCGTTTGCAACTAACGACGGCCGTGTGAATGGATGCCTTGAACGGCGGCTAAACGAGTAAGAATCAATACGACGGGGGCGGCGCAAAGAACAAGGACGAAGGAACGGTGTGCAAGGATTGACGAATCACAAATAAGTTTTAAAAATCAATACAGCTCCGGGTCTGATGACAGCATCAACAGCTAGCCGCGGGCGTAAAGACAAAAATCGATAACTCGTCGGCGGCGGCTACGGGTAGTGTGACCAGGCTGGACGGCGTAAAATCTATCCGGTGCAGATAGACCACCAGAGATCGCGAACGAAGCCGTCGCGGATGCTTCGACGTGACATCGTGTGCTCGTCGTTCGCGAACGCGGCCACGGAAATTACACGACAATTGCGTACGGACATCCGGCCGGAAGCAAATACGCATCAATCGTTTGGCGGCGGTTTTTTCTTCTTTATTTTTTTTTTCCATTTTTCTTGCGTTTTATCTACGTCTTATGTTTAATCGTTATATAAAATAATGTACACGCAATATAAATCGTATACTATGTATTATTTGGCGCTTAGACTTAGTTATGGGCAAAAGTTACTAATTACTACCGACTTAGTCGTAGTACCTTAGTAGTAGTACCATATGACTAATTTAATTACTCGAACATTTTTATTATTCGACTAATTATTATTATTTGATTTTTTTTATTATTTGACTTTTTTTTATTATTCAACTGATTTTCATTGGACTGATTGCAAACTTTAACATGAATTACTTTAATTCAACAATATAACAAAAATAATAATAATATAATAAAAAAAATAAACATTACTAGGAAAAATAAATACAAATTTACAGCAATTTGTTTAAAAATATTAACATAGGTATCTACATTTTTTGGAAGTGTTATATTTCTTTTTGCTGACATGATTTCACCTGCTTTTGAAAAAATTCTTTCTGAAGGTACTGAGGTAGCAGGGATCTAAATAAAATCAATGCAGAACAATAGACCTTACAATTTCTTAGAATTACCCATTTGTAAAAACCTAGCGGCTAGCACAATGGTCTCCTATGTAAACCTTTGTAGTGTGTGCGATATGCGTCGTGCGTGTCATTATCGGTATTTTTGTTTTGACTAGTTTTAAATAGAATTACGACTGCAATTTGAATTTCTTAGAATTACCGATCTATCAGTTATTTAAGTCGAATAATTAGTCGATATTCATATTAGTTGGTTGAATTGTTGTTGTTGTTGCTTGCTTTGAGCGGGAGATGCTGAAGGCACAGTCCGCTGACCGAGATTCCGTATACTTTAGCTGAGTCGATAACAGGTTACCGACTCGTTACCAGGGTGCACTGCGAGGAAGCGTACACGGGGCGCATATAAGTGCAATGAAAAACTCCCAATAAATAAAGATATACCTGCGAATCACATTCTGAGACTCAAGTCGAGGAAACCTGTCTGTTTAACAGCGAAAGACCTCATTGAAAACAAATTCAACGGAGATAACGACTGGAGATCAAAATGGAATCTATCAAACCCCGACAGTCATCAACTAATCAATGACCCATGCTCCCAAGTACCAGGCTTCTCACTTAAGCGACGAGAATGGGTCACCTTGAACAGACTTCGAACCGGACACGGGAGATGTGGAGACAATTTATACAGATGGGGGTTGAAAGACTCCCCTGCTTGCGACTGTGGCCATTCACCTCAAACAGTGAAACATATAATTAGACATTGCCCAATCCGAGCTTTCAATAAACCCATTGCCGACATCCACAAAATTTCGAATGCAGCTCTAACCTGGCTGAGATCACTTGATATTCCCCTATAGAAAATCATCCCACCACATAGAAGCTACCATGCTACCATAATTGCTGACTAATTATATTATACTATATGTTACTATTTAATTTTATTATTTTGTTCTATTTTTACAAAGTTTATTTATTAATAATTTTATTGTGTTGTAATGCTTGTCTACAATACCATACGATAATAATAATAAAGTTGGTTGAAAAAAAGTAGTCGAATAATTAGTCGACTAATTTCATTTATTCATATTAGTTGGTTGAAAAAATATAGTCGACTAATTATTCGACTAATTTTTATGATTATATTATATGATGTACGAGTATATAGCTGGTCGTGTAAATTATTGGTCGATAATAGTCGGTAGTACGTGATGAAAACCGACTAATGGTCGGTAGTAGCAAATAATCGTTTCTGCCCATCACTAGCCCATCACTAGACATGGTGCGTTTGTAGAATTCCAACAAAAACACTCCTCCCGTCGAATTAGTGCAAAAATTACCGCGCCGAGTACCAAATTACTTGTAACGTCATTCAATTTAGCAAAAACATTGTGATATTGTATCATTAAAGAGCCAAACGATTTCATCGTTTAGTACAAATAAAAGTATTTATAATTGTATTCGATGAAGTGTGTTTATTTAACACAAATCATTTATCCTAACTCAGCAGCTGAATAAAATAAAAAGTTCTATACATCTACGTGTGTATGCACAGTGCATTTTTTAAAGAATTTTCAGTGGGCGAAAAACATTTTTGTCTTAAAATTTTCATTGTATAACATATTATGACGGTAATGATTTACTTTCGATCCATATAGTTATTATAAACAAATTGTTATGCTTGTAGGAAAAGTAAACATCGGTAATATGACAATTTATTGTATTCCATGTAAATGTATCTATCGTACACTATCTAATTATTTTTTTTTACATAAAGAAATCTTTTTTTAACAATTGTTTGTGTGTTCACCCAGTCTTTCCAAATACTATCGAATAGCCGACAAAATATTTTCACCGGGCGACGTTTGTGTCACCTAGTTAATCGTTTTAAAAAATACATTGTATGCAATTGATGTACAAGTTCGTACTAAAGTGATATACGTGTATAAATGTGGCGCTAGTTATTATAGTCAATGATTATCATTGGTTTTAATTAAAACACCAGACTTGTTCAGCGTTCTTCAGAACAGAAATGTTATTCGTAATTTTTAAACGGATTTTTATCATCGGATGACCATAACGAATGTATGGTTATAAATTTACGAGCGACTGGAAAAATGTCTTCAAATCCATATTCCACCGTGTAAGACATCGATAAATTATGAGTTAACGATTTTTTTTTTTTTTTATCTAAAGAGCATTAGTTCTTCCTGCGCGTGTTCCCGCGTTAAATCGGAAGTCCGGCGCTTCCAACCACATAATCATATTCAAATCGGCTGTAAGACCGTAGACCACTAACGCCGCTGTACGGCGGTGCTGTTTCCAGTGTTTCCGTTCCGACGGCCGTTAGTGCAGTGGCGCCAATACGAGCGGTTTGGCATAAAAATCACAAAAAACGTGACTAGAAAACGGGACGCGAGAGGCCGTGCTCCGTGCTCCGTTGGGTGGTGGATGGCCTAGAGCTCCGTATAACACGAAACGGCAGTGATCGGTAATTCGTGGTGACGTCGAATCGGACGTCGTTGGCCGAATTGCTACGATTGGCGCAGTCATCGAACGTGTAGCGCGCACCCTTTCACCTTCATCCCTCCACCCATGTCTTTGGACGGTCCGCTCTTTCATCCTCTCCAGGCCAGTTGCGTTGACAACTAATTCCTGTCATTCGTGTCCTCATTTCTCGCCCATCGCTCCGCGTTCGTCCTCGTTCCGCGAACTCGTCACCGACCGTCTATCCGCACCCCTGCGTATCCAGCCAAAGTTTCGTGCGCCCAAATGGATCGTCAACCGTCGCGACTTCCACACGTGGTGAATTTCGTGCCTCTGCGGCTCGTCAATTGCTGCGTCACGTTCTGCGATTCCGTCTGCGTCGAATACGAGAGCGCGAACGGTCCGCACACCATCGCCGGAGTGGATATGTACCGGTACGTTGCACGTGTCCTCTGAACGGTCGAACTCTACACATGACGCCAAGACGATAGCAGTTATAGCCCGTGCGCAATAGCGGGGGAGGGGGGGTTAACCCCATTGAGGAACTTTTTTTACTAAGAACACACCTAGTCTTCGTTCTAACAGACTTGGAAACTCATACACAATCGTCTATTTTCGTTTTAACAGTGTCCCAATTTTCTCGACTCTATGTCATTTTATATTTAATTTTCGGGCGTTTTTCTTTGATTGTTAGTGTATTCGACCGAATACATTTGCATTATACCTGTGTGCGAGATCGAGACTGACAGGGGGCGATCTTACGACAATTCTAACGTTTAAACGATCGATTGTCGCTGGTCAGTGCAGTTTCCCGTGAAACGTTTGTTTTATTACAGTTTCCTTTCGGCACAAGTGACAATAATTATCATTTTTTAATTGTCAGTGAAAATTTATGAAAGCTTGTGAGTCAAAATCGAAAATCGTAGAAAAAAATTATAATAAATGCCTCTACACAATAAAAATAAACTGTTTACCACTAAAATTATTATATCGCATGCGTAAAACAGCGATCAATCAGTGTTCGGTTATAATACGAGTATTAATGTAAATTCATTATGATTTTATTGTTTTATAGGTTCCCAGAGTCCGAATCTAGGATTGCGGAATGGTACGTTGCCATTAGAAGAGTTTCTTTGGACGTGGTGCCATATATTGATACCCGTGTATGTGCTCTCCATTTCAGACCGAATGATTTTATGTACTTCTATAGTGTATTGGAAAATAGATTGATTAAAAAAATGTTAAAATGGGACGCGGTGCCTTCTGTTTTTTACGATGTTGAAGAGTAAGTTAAATTATATAATATTAAATCGTATGATGTTAAATATAATTTTTTCTTTGATAATTAATTAGGCTATTCGAAGACTTTGACGAAGATGATCCTACCACTCCTAACTCCAACAATAGTGATTGAGCCGTGACCGTACAATACATGGATTATGCCAATAAAAATCTCCACAACTTGCAAAAGTTGGTGTTTGAAATATTCAAATTGCGCGTTAAAAATTAATAATTTGAATTTTTTTTTAGTTTATTTTAATAATTACAACTGTATAGACTAAGGCGAGTTAATTAACTATTTCTATATTGTAACATTTATTTAAATATTTATTATTAGTATTCATATTGTTGTTTTTTTTTCTCAATTGTAAAATGTCTTATATAATATTTTTGAATGGTAAAAAAGTATACAATAATTTCTATGTTTTTAATTTATAAATTAAACAACACATTTTAAAATTATTTTTGCTGTACCGGCTAATTCATTTGTTAAAACCTATAAATATAAGTAACTAAATATTAATAAAACTATTTTAGGTACGAACAATCGTAACATTTACATTATTAACCATAGATTAAAAAATATATTTGTATTATACTTCCGAATTCATAGTTTTAATAATCATTATTGATTAAAAAATGTTAGGTGTGGAAAATGTTAGGGGATTTAAGCATTGGGTGGTTGAAAAATCTTTTTAATAAGGTACTGATAGAGGGAAAAATGCCAGAAGATTGGAGAAAGAGTTTTATTATACCAATATTTAAAGGAAAAGAAGACATACAAGAATGTGGAAACTATAGAGGAATAAAGCTCATGAGTCATAGTATGAAGATCTGGGAAAAGATTATAGAGAAGAGGATAAGAAGTGAGACGTCGATATCAGAAAACCAGTTTGGTTTTATGTCAGGAAAATCGACAATGGAGCCATTATTTTGTGTTAGGCAATTAGTAGAGAAGTACGGAGAAAAGAATAAAAAACTATGCATGGTGTTTATAGATTTAGAAAAGGCGTATGACAGGGTGCCAAAGGAAGTTTTAAGGCGGGCATTAATAAGGAAAAATGTCCCAAAAATGTAAGTAAATTTGATCCAGGGTATGTATGAAGGGTCGAGTACTAGTATCAAGAGTCGGTGTGGAGTATCAGACGGTTTCAGTGTAGGAGTAGGTGTGCACCAAGGGTCTAAGCCCCTACCTGTTCTCAGTGGTAATAGATGAGGTTTCAAAGGAGATACAGGGAGAGATACCATGTTGTATGATGTTTGCGGATGATATAGTTCTGGTAGGAGAAAACCTGGAAGTTGTCAATAATAGGGTAAATGAGTGGAGGTTAGCCCTCGAAGAAAAGGGATTGAGAATTAGTAGAAATAAAACTGAGTATATAGAATATGATTTTGGACAAAGAGGCCAAGAAGTTGAAGGAATGAGGAGACAACTGACAATAAATGGTGATATGATAGGTGAAGTTGAGAGTTTAAATATTTAGGATCTTTTGTTCAAAAGGACGGGGGCTTTGACATTGATGTAAAAAATAGGATTAAGTGCGGGTGGATGAAACGGAGAGAAGCATCGGGCGTGTTATGCGATAAGAGGATTCCAATTAGGCTGAAAGGTAAATTTTATAAAAGTGTAGTGAGACCAACTATGCTGTATGGTTCAGAGTGTTGGGCGGTTAACAGGAGAATAGAACAAAGTATGAGTGTCGCGGAAATGAGAATGCTTAGATGGTTGAGTGGAGTGACAAGAGAAGATAACATAAGGAATGAATACGTGAGAGGTAGTGTTGGTGTAGCGCCAATTGTGGACATGATGAGAGAAAATAGGCTGAGATGGTTTGGGCATGTGATGAGGCGAGAGGAAACGAATGCAGTAAGAGTGGTTATAAAGACGGACGTTGTAGGGAAAAGAGGAAGAGGAAGACCAAAAAAGAGATGGTTGGAGACTTTGGAGAATGACATGAGGGCTGTCGGTGTGTGCAGAGGAGATGTGATTGACCGAGTAAAGTGGAGGTGTAGGACAAGGGTGGCCAGCCCCAAATAGTTGGGAGGAAGGTGAGGCAAAAGAAGAAGAAGAAGAAGAAGAAGAATCATTATTATTGCCAACTGTTTAATTTGCTATTAATTAAGAGATTAAGAATAGGTACCACTTAGAGACTTACGTAAAAGCGTGTTTAGTGGTAGACTTCTCTTAAACCCATTCAGTTACAACCATTAAGTCAAAAAAGTACTATAAACAATAAGATGTTAAAAAACAAACATACTCAAATGAATAAATATATTAATAAATAAAAAACAAGGATGAATTTTGCTTTAACAATTATATAGTTTACTGTGTACATTTTTACATTAAAAAAATACACTCTTCGATGACATCTTGAGTAATTAATACACTTTTATGAACCGTTTATAATTTAAGCCGTTTTATACATCCATAATAATGATTAGGTACCTGAAGATTTTTTATACGTACAAGAAAAGGCTATTTCCGAACTTCAATGAACTACAGAATGTGGATGCTACCGATATATTTCCTCATTATGATAATATTGATTTTTAAGGGTTGAACTTTAAGCTTATAATTAGAACCTATAATTACGCCTTTGTTAAGAAATAAATAATCATAAACACCTAATTAATGAACTTAGGATGTTAAGAATTAAACAAATTTGATTTATGATAAATTGTTTAAGCTGTTATTATAATTATAATAATTGTTACTTATTATATATAAAATATATTGATAAAACATCTAGATACTGGTGCATCCCAATAGTAAAAATAAAAACTAAAAAGCAATACAATTAACATTAGTTAGACGGTTTATTATAAACAATTGATAAACCGTCTAACTAATGTCTAACTATAATTTATATTATAAACAATAGATATAAATTATAAATTACATGGTTAAAGATCAAATGCACACAAATATTTTAAAAGTATTTTAATTTAAATTCTTAACATAAGTAAAATGTCTTTATAATTAAACGATTAGGAATGCGACAACCATAATACTAAAAAACAAATTATGTTTAAGTAAAAGCTTACTTATAAATAATGATTTTATGATAATTAAGATGAAAAATTAATTTTTACAACAAGTTTTATCAACAGATTAATTACAAATGCAAATAATTCTATATACAACATTAAACATTAAACGTATAACATTTTTCTAGAAAACATGATTTTGGAGACACCAAATCATTAACGCCGAATTTATATCATTGTTATTGGCATCGTAATTAATACAAGAATGTAATTACTTAAAATCTATTTATTTTTTTATTTAACTTACAAAAATGTAATTTACAAGCTAATTTTAAAAGATTATCTACCTCAACTAAGCTATGCTAAGCTTGTGTTAGAGATATAGAGTAATATTAGTAACAAAAGAGATAAAACAAAAAAATACAAATAATAATAATAATAAAGAACAATTTAAATAGCAATAAAAGCTAAAAATTAAATTATTTAAATTATAACCAATTATACACTATTTTTTTAGCATAATTTTGATGGTGGTAATGAGTGGCAAATCCATTACATTTAAAAGTCAATTAAGTCTCAGTTTATAATATATTATTACACAGCTGCATTGGATCTCGTCGATTTGGGTAGACCTTTACTCTTATAATGTATGAATCGATCACATAGGTAATATCATCCTTAACTACTGATAGCATCACATGTTATATTTGAAGGAGTAATTTATTAACGATATCAGTACAGCACAATTTTAACAGAATAGTGATGTTCTTGATATTAAACTATTTCTATTGCACAAATATCACTGTAATTGATAACCTGCATAGTAAACGACACGATCAATTTCGTTAATCAAGATTACTTCTACAGAAACAGCAAAACCTGTTATATTCATATAAGTTAAAAGTAATATTACCCTAAGATTAATACACACATTATAAGAGCAAAAGAAAACCAGTAAAATTCTGAGGCTGGCGTGGGTTCACCGTCGGTTGTTATAGCAAAATATGTTTTATCGATGAAAGACTGCAGGAACACGTGCATTGAATTTTCACGAATTGAAGAACCAATTCAATATGATCTACAAAAAAAAAAAAAAATAATTTTACTGTCTTATTTTAATGAATAATCATAGACCCACGCATATTTTTGGTGATTTTCATAGAACAACGAATCTTCCCAATAGAACATTGATGACTTGTTCAACCATAGAATATAATATAAAAATGAATTAATAATTTTTATGAAAGCATGAGTGTAATAAATATTTAACATTTCATTACCCCAAAATACTGGATCCTAGAAATCCTTATATAGAATATTTAAATTATCATGAATTCTTGGTAACATCAAAAGAGTCTGAACGAGATTACTGTAGAGAAAAAAATAACAATTTTTAACAACATGAATAGTGATTATATACATTATTACACTTACACGATGTTCAAATAACATTGATCGTATTCGGTCAAAATCAACGGTTTACCTGAAACGAATTATAATGCATATTTGATTAATTTTTTTTTAACTGTTTAAAAATGATGAAAATAAGAATACCTGATTTAAGCTCCAATTGGACGACATTATACATCGCGTCCACTATTTTATATTTACTAAGATATTTTAGTCGTTGCTCGGTCGAATTGGCACGTATAAGATTCAGGCGCGGCTTTAGAGACTTACAAAGAGGAAGGGGCATTTTTTTCAGCCATCTCTAAATTGCCTTATCGATGAAGGACTGGAGGAACACGTGCATTGAATTTTTACGAATAGAAGAATCAATTCAATACGATCCTATACAAAAAATAAATAATTTTACTGTCTTACTTTAATGAATAATCATAGACCTACGCATAGTTTGGTGATTTTCATAGAACAACGAATCTTCCCAATAGAACATTGATGACTTGCTCAACCATGAAATATAATATAAAAATGAATTAATAATTTTTATGAAAGTATGAGTATAATAAATATATAACATTTCCTTACCCCAAAATATTGGACCCTAAAAATGCTTATGTAGAATATTCAAATTATCATGAATTCTTGGTAATATCAAAAGGGTCTGAACGAGATTACTGTAGAAAAAAACAAACACGTTGTAACACCAAGTATAGTGATTAAAATAATTAATTTACTTACACGATGTACAAATAATATTGATCATATTCAGTCAAAAGAGAACAATGAACGGTTTACCTGAAACGAATTATAATAAATTTTTGATTAATTTTTATTTTTTACAACCTTATAAAAACAATGAAAATAAGAATACCTGATGTAAGCTACAATCGGACGACATTTTAGATCCCGTTACAGTTTCCTTTTCTTAAATGTTTTAGTAGTGATCAGTCAAATTTACTCACATATGGTTTATGGTATTAAAAATAATACGACGATTAAACAATTCAAATTAATAACACTAGTTTATTAAATAAGACATCACATTCTGTAAAAAAAAATAACTTTTAGTCTCAGGCACTCGATGAATCGTTACACCACACTCAAGCGTCACGACCACACACACTACCCACAGAGTGCAGTGTCGACACCCCCTACCCACGCATCGACATATTAATTAGATAACAATGGTTGTAGAATCTAAAAATAAGTAACAATGATAAAGAACTCTAAATGTATTATGCTTCGATTACAAGCTCTGAAATGGCCAATATAAAATATTAATAAATTAAACTTTAACCTTAGAAATAATGATTATTAAATTTTAATGGCACTGACTAAATAAGTTCACATTGAGTTAGCGAACGAAGAGCTTACGACGGTCTCTGCAGACTATTTCTCGGCTACAACAGTTTGCTCGGAAATCGATATTTATAATAATCTATAGCAATAAAAATATTTACAATAATTATAATAATATTATTATTACACAATAGATGTTTAATATAAAAAAAAATAAATACAAAGTTAATGCGGGATAAAGTTTCGGTGATGAAAAATATGAATGTATACATTTTCAAGATCAATAGTTTAGTAAAAACAAAAATTCTTTAATATTAAAATAAGAAGTCCAAACAATTAAGTATTTCAATATGATTACAAACGTTGTGTATTTAATATATAATTTAAGTATTATCTATGAGAAAAATATAGCTATTAAAATAAAAATGGACACAATAAATGATGAATGAAACAGATAATTTTTTAAACAATATTTCCATTTATATATTGATAAAATAATAATAAGAATGAACAAAACTATCGCTCGTGCATTAGCAACATTTTTGTTTGTTTTTTTTTTTTTTATTGCGAGTGTAAGAACTATTTACTATTTGATAATACATACAGAGGAAACAATTCTATAACAATTTAAACACTTAAGACTAAGTTCATAGAATGTTCACGCAGTTGAATCACATCACGTCACGTCGATTTGGGTAGACTTTTGGGCCTAGTATAAATATCAGAATGATATCAGTTAGATCATATTTAACTACTGAAAATATCACAATTCACATCAACAAGATTAATGAATCAACAAATTTGATACTACTGCAGAGTAGTGGATGAGTTGTTCTTAACGTTACACCGCACGAATGTCATTGTAAAGTACCTTCTTACTTAAAACGAGCTTTAATAAACTATTGGTTTTTGTGACAATTTTAATCGCACGTGTTACCACGTTCAAATAAAGCGGATAATGTATGGTTGAACAATTCAGCCATACATTATCCGCTTTATTTATATTTCAACTTGAAACCGTTTAAATAAAATTGGAATGCACAGAATCAAATAATATAGATATTCTTCGGGTTCGTGTTTTTAATTACAACCGAACTGATAACCACATTGTGCATGTATACGTAAATACGTATGGGTAAAATAGTACTTTAAGAATGACAGGGTATGGGTGTCATCGTAGTCCGATGAAAATTGTGAGGGTACAGACGTACAGTAAAAATTGTCATTAAGACAGATAGTGTCTAGCCGGTTAAGAAATTAACTCAACAAATTCGTGATTCAACCGCTTCTGCGAGTGTGATAGCATTATTGAAATTCGTAGTAGTAAAATATGATGTAACCTTACATTCAAATAAATATACTAAGTACAAAAGAAAACTAATGTCAATCTGATGCTGCGGTAATAGTGTCTGTAATAGTTTTTTGTCACAGTACTAAGGTAAAACGACGATCAAAAAGTATAATGTACTTCCAGTAGATCTGGAAACAAAACAAAAAAAATAAAAAAACATTATTTTGATAGTTCATTATCAATAATAGATATGTAATATAAACTAATAGGTTACACGTTAAAAAATATTCAACTATTTTAAAATTGTTTGGTTAAAATTTTGAACATTAATAAAATATTATTATATTTTAATATATATGTATTATTATACTATAGAAACTAAACATTAAGCAATTCAAACACTATTTTTTCATAAAAAATTCAAAATTTTCATATAACAAAAAAAAATTAATTAAAATAAAATAATTTTACTGTTATACTTAAATTAATAGTCTTTGAAACACGCATAGTTTGGTGATTTCCATAGAACATTGCATCCTCCCAACAAAACACTGATCATTTGTTCAACCATATAGTATAATATAAAAATGAATTAATAATTTTTGTAAAAGTACGAGTATAATAAATATTTAACATTTCCTTACCACTAAATAGGCTAGTATAGAATATTACAATAATCACGAATTCCTGGGAATATAAAAAGCTTATGATTAAGTTAACTGTAGAGAAGAAAATGACAATTTTTAATAAAATAGATCACTATCCGTAGAATAAGAATATTACTATACTTACACGATGTATAAATAAAATTGATTATATTCAGTGAAAAGAGAAAAACAAACGTTTTACCTGAAACGAATTATAATAAATTATTTATTAATTTTTATTTTTAATGAATAATCATAGACCCATTCATGGCTTGGTGATTTTCATAGAACAACGAATCTTCCCAAAAGAACATTGATAACTTGTTCAACCATAGAATATAATATAAAAATGAATTAATAATTTTTATGAAAATATGAGTATAATAAATATTTAACATTTCCTTACCCTAAAATACTGAACCCTGAAAATGCTTATGTAGAATATTCAAATGTTCATGAATTCTTTGTTATATCAAATTAGTCTGAACGAGATTACTATAGAGAAAAAATGACAATTTTTAACAAAATGGATCACTATCCGTAGAATAAGAATATTATTGTACTTACACGATGTACAAATTATATTGATCATATTCAGTCAAAAGAGAACAATGAACGGTTTACCTGAAACGAATTATAATAAATTTTTGATTAATTTTTATTTTTTACAACCTTATAAAAACAATGAAAATAAGAATACCTGATGTAAGCTACAACCGGACGACATTTTAGATCCCGTTACAGTTTCCTTTTCTTTATTGTTTTACTAGTGATCAGTCAAATTTACTCGCATACGGTTTATGGTAGTAGAATCTAAAAATAAGTAACAATGGTGAGGAACTCTAAATGTATTAAGCTTCAATTACAAGCTCAGAGCTGGAGTGGCTAATATAAAATAATAATAAATTAAACATTAACCTTAGAAATAATGATTATTAAATTTTAATGTCACTGACTAAATAAGTTCACATCGAGATTACATTATTTTGACAGCATATTCTCAACAATAGATATAAATTATTAATTAAATGGTTAGAAATGCAAAAATGATTATTATAAAAAAAAATATATGTTTAACTGAAAGCTTATTTATATATAATGTTTAAATGAAGATTAAGAAAAATAATACAATTATTATAACTAGTCTTATCAGTAGATTGATTATGTATGCAACATTTTGTTATGTCTACTTAGTGATACTTAACATTAAAGTAGTGGCAGAAAGTTTTTAAGAAAACATGATTTTGAAAACACCAGCTCATTAACACCACATATGAATCATATTGTTGTTGAAACCAAAATCATTTCAAGAATGTAATTATTTAAAAATTAATAGTGATAATGAGAGGCAAATCCATTACATTTAAAAGTCAATTAAGTCTCAGTTTATAATATATTATTACACAGCTGCATTGGATCTCGTCGATTTGGGTAGACCTTTACTCTTATTATGTAAGTATCGATCACTTAGGTAATATCATCCTTAACTACTGATAGCATCACGTGTTATATCTGCAGGAGTAACTTATTAACGATATCAGTAGGTACAGTGCAATTTTAACAGAATAGTGATGTTGTTGATATTTAACTATTTCTATTGCACAAATATCACTGCAATTGATAACCTGCATAGTAAACGACATGATCAATTTTGTTAATCAAGATTACTTCTACAGAAATAGCAAAACCTGTTATATTCATATAAGATAAGATTAATATTACCCTAAGATTAATACACACATTATAAGAGCAAAAGAAAACCAGTAAAATTCTGAGGCTGACGTGGGTTCACCGTCGGTTGTTATAGCAAAATATGTTTTATCGATGAAAGACTGCAGGAACACGTGCATTGAATTTTCACGAATTGAAGAACCAATTCAATATGATCTATAAAAAAAAAAAAAAAATAATTTTACTGTCTTACTTTAATGAATAATCATAGACCCACGCATATTTTTGGTGATTTTCATAGAACAACGAATCTTCCCAATAGAACATTGATGACTTGCTCAACCATGGAATATAATATAAAAACGAATTAATAATTTTTATGAAAGCATGAGTGTAATAAATATTTAGCATTTCCTTACTCCAAAATACTGGATCCTAAAAATCCTTTTATAGAATATTTAAATTATCATGAATTATTGGTAACATCAAAAGGGTCTGAACGAGATTACTGTAGAGAAAAAAATAACAATTTTTAGCAACACGAATAGTGATTATATACATTATTACACTTATACGATGTTCAAATAACATTGATCGTATTCGGTCAAAATCAACGGTTTACCTGAAACGAATTATAATGCATATTTGATTAATTTTTTTTTAACTGTTTAAAAATGATGAAAATAAGAATACCTGATTTAAGCTCCAATTGGACGACATTATACATCGCGTCCACTGTTTTTTTTTTACTAAAATATTTTAGTCGTTGCTCGGTCAAACTGGCACGTATAAGATTCAGGCGCGGCTTCAGAGACTTACAAAGGGGAAGGGGCATTTTTTTCAGCCATCTCTAAATTGCCTTATCGATGTAAGACTGGAGGAACACGTGCATTGAATTTTTACGAATAGAAGAATCAATTCAATACGATCCTATACAAAAAATAAATAATTTTACTGTCTTACTTTAATGAATAATCATAGACCTACGCATAGTTTGGTGATTTTCATAGAACAACGAATCTTCCCAATAGAACATTGATGACTTGCTCAACCATGAAATATAATATAAAAATGAATTAATAATTTTTATGAAAGTATGAGTATAATAAATATTTAACATTTCCTTACCCCAAAATATTGGACCCTAAAAATGCTTATGTGGAATATTCAAATTATCATGAATTCTTGGTAATATCAAAAGGGTCTGAACGAGATTACTGTAGAAAAAAACAAACACGTTGTAACACCAAGTATAGTGATTAAAATAATTAATTTACTTACACGATGTACAAATAATATTGATCATATTCAGTCAAAAGAGAACAATGAACGGTTTACCTGAAACGAATTATAATAAATTTTTGATTAATTTTTATTTTTTACAACCTTATAAAAACAATGAAAATAAGAATACCTGATGTAAGCTACAATCGGACGACATTTTAGATCCCGTTACAGTTTCCTTTTCTTAAATGTTTTAGTAGTGATCAGTCAAATTTACTCACATATGGTTTATGGTATTAAAAATAATACGACGATTAAACAATTCAAATTAATAACACTAGTTTATTAAATAAGACATCACATTCTGTAAAAAAAAATAACTTTTAGTCTCAGGCACTCGATGAATCGTTACACCACACTCAAGCGTCACGACCACACACACTACCCACAGAGTGCAGTGTCGACACCCCCTACCCACGCATCGACATATTAATTAGATAACAATGGTTGTAGAATCTAAAAATAAGTAACAATGATAAAGAACTCTAAATGTATTATGCTTCGATTACAAGCTCTGAAATGGCCAATATAAAATATTAATAAATTAAACGTTAACCTTAGAAATAATGATTATTAAATTTTAATGGCACTGACTAAATAAGTTCACATTGAGTTAGCGAACGAAGAGCTTACGACGGTCTCTGCAGACTATTTCTCGGCTACAACAGTTTGCTCGGAAATCGATATTTATAATAATCTATAGCAATAAAAATATTTACAATAATTATAATAATATTATTATTACACAATAGATGTTTAATATAAAAAAAAATAAATACAAAGTTAATGCGGGATAAAGTTTCGGTGATGAAAAATATGAATGTATACATTTTCAAGATCAATAGTTTAGTAAAAACAAAAATTCTTTAATATTAAAATAAGAAGTCCAAACAATTAAGTATTTCGATATGATTACAAACGTTGTGTATTTAATATATAATTTAAGTATTATCTATGAGAAAAATATAGCTATTAAAATAAAAATGGACACAATAAATGATGAATGAAACAGATAATTTTTTAAACAATATTTCCATTTATATATTGATAAAATAATAATAAGAATGAACAAAACTATCGCTCGTGCATTAGCAACATTTTTGTTTGTTTTTTTTTTTTTTATTGCGAGTGTAAGAACTATTTACTATTTGATAATACATACAGAGGAAACAATTCTATAACAATTTAAACACTTAAGACTAAGTTCATAGAATGTTCACGCAGTTGAATCACATCACGTCACGTCGATTTGGGTAGACTTTTGGGCCTAGTATAAATATCAGAATGATATCAGTTAGATCATATTTAACTACTGAAAATATCACAATTCACATCAACAAGATTAATGAATCAACAAATTTGATACTACTGCAGAGTAGTGGATGAGTTGTTCTTAACGTTACACCGCACGAATGTCATTGTAAAGTACCTTCTTACTTAAAACGAGCTTTAATAAACTATTGGTTTTTGTGACAATTTTAATCGCACGTGTTACCACGTTCAAATAAAGCGGATAATGTATGGTTGAACAATTCAGCCATACATTATCCGCTTTATTTATATTTCAACTTGAAACCGTTTAAATAAAATTGGAATGAACAGAATCAAATAATATAGATATTCTTCGGGTTCGTGTTTTTAATTACAACCGAACCGATAACCACATTGTGCATGTATACGTAAATACGTATGGGTAAAATAGTACTTTAAGAATGACAGGGTATGGGTGTCATCGTAGTCCGATGAAAATTGTGAGGGTACAGACGTACAGTAAAAATTGTCATTAAGACAGATAGTGTCTAGCCGGTTAAGAAATTAACTCAACAAATTCGTGATTCAACCGCTTCTGCGAGTGTGATAGCATTATTGAAATTCGTAGTAGTAAAATATGATGTAACCTTACATTCAAATAAATATACTAAGTACAAAAGAAAACTAATGTAAATCTGATGCTGCGGTAATAGTGTCTGTAATAGTTTTTTGTCACAGTACTAAGGTAAAACGACGATCAAAAAGTATAATGTACTTCCAGTAGATCTGGAAACAAAACAAAAAAAATAAAAAAACATTATTTTGATAGTTCATTATCAATAATAGATATGTAATATAAACTAATAGGTTACACGTTAAAAAATATTCAACTATTTTAAAATTGTTTGGTTAAAATTTTGAACATTAATAAAATATTATTATATTTTAATATATATGTATTATTATACTATAGAAACTAAACATTAAGCAATTCAAACACTATTTTTTCATAAAAAATTCAAAATTTTCATATAACAAAAAAAAATTAATTAAAATAAAATAATTTTACTGTTATACTTAAATTAATAGTCTTTGAAACACGCATAGTTTGGTGATTTCCATAGAACATTGCATCCTCCCAACAAAACACTGATCATTTGTTCAACCATATAGTATAATATAAAAATGAATTAATAATTTTTGTAAAAGTACGAGTATAATAAATATTTAACATTTCCTTACCACTAAATAGGCTAGTATAGAATATTACAATAATCACGAATTCCTGGGAATATAAAAAGCTTATGATTAAGTTAACTGTAGAGAAGAAAATGACAATTTTTAATAAAATAGATCACTATCCGTAGAATAAGAATATTACTATACTTACACGATGTATAAATAAAATTGATTATATTCAGTGAAAAGAGAAAAACAAACGTTTTACCTGAAACGAATTATAATAAATTATTTATTAATTTTTATTTTTAATGAATAATCATAGACCCATTCATGGCTTGGTGATTTTCATAGAACAACGAATCTTCCCAAAAGAACATTGATTACTTGTTCAACCATAGAATATAATATAAAAATGAATTAATAATTTTTATGAAAATATGAGTATAATAAATATTTAACATTTCCTTACCCTAAAATACTGAACCCTGAAAATGCTTATGTAGAATATTCAAATGTTCATGAATTCTTTGTTATATCAAATTAGTCTGAACGAGATTACTATAGAGAAAAAATGACAATTTTTAACAAAATGGATCACTATCCGTAGAATAAGAATATTATTGTACTTACACGATGTACAAATTATATTGATCATATTCAGTCAAAAGAGAACAATGAACGGTTTACCTGAAACGAATTATAATAAATTTTTGATTAATTTTTATTTTTTACAACCTTATAAAAACAATGAAAATAAGAATACCTGATGTAAGCTACAACCGGACGACATTTTAGATCCCGTTACAGTTTCCTTTTCTTTATTGTTTTACTAGTGATCAGTCAAATTTACTCGCATACGGTTTATGGTAGTTGAATCTAAAAATAAGTAACAATGGTGAGGAACTCTAAATGTATTAAGCTTCAATTACAAGCTCAGAGCTGGAGTGGCTAATATAAAATAATAATAAATTAAACATTAACCTTAGAAATAATGATTATTAAATTTTAATGTCACTGACTAAATAAGTTCACATCGAGATTACATTATTTTGACAGCATATTCTCAACAATAGATATAAATTATTAATTAAATGGTTAGAAATGCAAAAATGATTATTATAAAAAAAAATATATGTTTAACTGAAAGCTTATTTATATATAATGTTTAAATGAAGATTAAGAAAAATAATACAATTATTATAACTAGTCTTATCAGTAGATTGATTATGTATGCAACATTTTGTTATGTCTACTTAGTGATACTTAACATTAAAGTAGTGGCAGAAAGTTTTTTAAGAAAACATGATTTTGAAAACACCAGCTCATTAACACCACATATGAATCATATTGTTGTTGAAACCAAAATCATTTCAAGAATGTAATTATTTAAAAATTAATAGTGATAATGAGAGGCAAATCCATTACATTTAAAAGTCA
Organism: Sipha maydis; assembly: GCA_034509805.1. Classification (NCBI taxonomy): domain Eukaryota; kingdom Metazoa; phylum Arthropoda; class Insecta; order Hemiptera; family Aphididae; genus Sipha; species Sipha maydis. Next base: position 26,320 of record JASXSY010000333.1, read on the forward strand.
ATTAAGTCTCAGTTTATAATATATTATTACACAGCTGCATTGGATCTCGTCGATTTGGGTAGACCTTTACTCTTATAATGTAAGTATCGATCACTTAGGTAATATCATCCTTAACTACTGATAGCATCACGTGTTATATCTGCAGGAGTAACTTATTAACGATATCAGTAGGTACAGTGCAATTTTAACAGAATAGTGATGTTGTTGATATTTAACTATTTCTATTGCACAAATATCACTGCAATTGATAACCTGCATAGTAAACGACATGATCAATTTTGTTAATCAAGATTACTTCTACAGAAATAGCAAAACCTGTTATATTCATATAAGATAAGATTAATATTACCCTAAGATTAATACACACATTATAAGAGCAAAAGAAAACCAGTAAAATTCTGAGGCTGACGTGGGTTCACCGTCGGTTGTTATAGCAAAATATGTTTTATCGATGAAAGACTGCAGGAACACGTGCATTGAATTTTCACGAATTGAAGAACCAATTCAATATGATCTATAAAAAAAAAAAAAAAATAATTTTACTGTCTTACTTTAATGAATAATCATAGACCCACGCATATTTTTGGTGATTTTCATAGAACAACGAATCTTCCCAATAGAACATTGATGACTTGCTCAACCATGGAATATAATATAAAAACGAATTAATAATTTTTATGAAAGCATGAGTGTAATAAATATTTAGCATTTCCTTACTCCAAAATACTGGATCCTAAAAATCCTTTTATAGAATATTTAAATTATCATGAATTATTGGTAACATCAAAAGGGTCTGAACGAGATTACTGTAGAGAAAAAAATAACAATTTTTAGCAACACGAATAGTGATTATATACATTATTACACTTATACGATGTTCAAATAACATTGATCGTATTCGGTCAAAATCAACGGTTTACCTGAAACGAATTATAATGCATATTTGATTAATTTTTTTTTAACTGTTTAAAAATGATGAAAATAAGAATACCTGATTTAAGCTCCAATTGGACGACATTATACATCGCGTCCACTGTTTTTTTTTTACTAAAATATTTTAGTCGTTGCTCGGTCAAACTGGCACGTATAAGATTCAGGCGCGGCTTCAGAGACTTACAAAGGGGAAGGGGCATTTTTTTCAGCCATCTCTAAATTGCCTTATCGATGAAAGACTGGAGGAACACGTGCATTGAATTTTTACGAATAGAAGAATCAATTCAATACGATCCTATACAAAAAATAAATAATTTTACTGTCTTACTTTAATGAATAATCATAGACCTACGCATAGTTTGGTGATTTTCATAGAACAACGAATCTTCCCAATAGAACATTGATGACTTGCTCAACCATGAAATATAATATAAAAATGAATTAATAATTTTTATGAAAGTATGAGTATAATAAATATTTAACATTTCCTTACCCCAAAATATTGGACCCTAAAAATGCTTATGTAGAATATTCAAATTATCATGAATTCTTGGTAATATCAAAAGGGTCTGAACGAGATTACTGTAGAAAAAAACAAACACGTTGTAACACCAAGTATAGTGATTAAAATAATTAATTTACTTACACGATGTACAAATAATATTGATCATATTCAGTCAAAAGAGAACAATGAACGGTTTACCTGAAACGAATTATAATAAATTTTTGATTAATTTTTATTTTTTACAACCTTATAAAAACAATGAAAATAAGAATACCTGATGTAAGCTACAATCGGACGACATTTTAGATCCCGTTACAGTTTCCTTTTCTTAAATGTTTTAGTAGTGATCAGTCAAATTTACTCACATATGGTTTATGGTATTAAAAATAATACGACGATTAAACAATTCAAATTAATAACACTAGTTTATTAAATAAGACATCACATTCTGTAAAAAAAAATAACTTTTAGTCTCAGGCACTCGATGAATCGTTACACCACACTCAAGCGTCACGACCACACACACTACCCACAGAGTGCAGTGTCGACACCCCCTACCCACGCATCGACATATTAATTAGATAACAATGGTTGTAGAATCTAAAAATAAGTAACAATGATAAAGAACTCTAAATGTATTATGCTTCGATTACAAGCTCTGAAATGGCCAATATAAAATATTAATAAATTAAACGTTAACCTTAGAAATAATGATTATTAAATTTTAATGGCACTGACTAAATAAGTTCACATTGAGTTAGCGAACGAAGAGCTTACGACGGTCTCTGCAGACTATTTCTCGGCTACAACAGTTTGCTCGGAAATCGATATTTATAATAATCTATAGCAATAAAAATATTTACAATAATTATAATAATATTATTATTACACAATAGATGTTTAATATAAAAAAAAATAAATACAAAGTTAATGCGGGATAAAGTTTCGGTGATGAAAAATATGAATGTATACATTTTCAAGATCAATAGTTTAGTAAAAACAAAAATTCTTTAATATTAAAATAAGAAGTCCAAACAATTAAGTATTTCGATATGATTACAAACGTTGTGTATTTAATATATAATTTAAGTATTATCTATGAGAAAAATATAGCTATTAAAATAAAAATGGACACAATAAATGATGAATGAAACAGATAATTTTTTAAACAATATTTCCATTTATATATTGATAAAATAATAATAAGAATGAACAAAACTATCGCTCGTGCATTAGCAACATTTTTGTTTGTTTTTTTTTTTTTTATTGCGAGTGTAAGAACTATTTACTATTTGATAATACATACAGAGGAAACAATTCTATAACAATTTAAACACTTAAGACTAAGTTCATAGAATGTTCACGCAGTTGAATCACATCACGTCACGTCGATTTGGGTAGACTTTTGGGCCTAGTATAAATATCAGAATGATATCAGTTAGATCATATTTAACTACTGAAAATATCACAATTCACATCAACAAGATTAATGAATCAACAAATTTGATACTACTGCAGAGTAGTGGATGAGTTGTTCTTAACGTTACACCGCACGAATGTCATTGTAAAGTACCTTCTTACTTAAAACGAGCTTTAATAAACTATTGGTTTTTGTGACAATTTTAATCGCACGTGTTACCACGTTCAAATAAAGCGGATAATGTATGGTTGAACAATTCAGCCATACATTATCCGCTTTATTTATATTTCAACTTGAAACCGTTTAAATACAATTGGAATGAACAGAATCAAATAATATAGATATTCTTCGGGTTCGTGTTTTTAATTACAACCGAACCGATAACCACATTGTGCATGTATACGTAAATACGTATGGGTAAAATAGTACTTTAAGAATGACAGTGTATGGGTGTCATCGTAGTCCGATGAAAATTGTGAGGGTACAGACGTACAGTAAAAATTGTCATTAAGTCAGATAGTGTCTAGCCGATTAAGAGATTAACTCAACAAATTCGTGATTCAACCCTTTCTGCGAGTGTGATAGCATTATTGAAATTCGTAGTAGTAAAATATGATGTAGCCTAAACATTCAAATGAATGTACTAAGTACAAAAGAACCAATATAAATCTGATGCTGCAGTGATAGTGTCTGTAGTAGTTTTTTGTCACAGTGCTATGGTAAAACGACGATCAAAAACTATAATGTACTTTGAGTAGTTCTGGAAACAAAAAAAATTAAAATAAAAAAACATTATTTTGATAGTTCATTATCAATAATAGATATGTAATATAAACTAATAGGTTACACGTTAAAAAATATACAACTATTTTAAAAGTGTTTGGTTTAAATTTTAAACATTAATAAAATCTCATTATATTTCAATATATATATATTTTATTTTTTGGCTTTATATGTGGCCATTTAGGCCCAATGCCGCCTCCACTATCTCGCTCCATATTTCTCTGTGTTCTGCCAGTTCCTCTCCATTCAAAACTCACAATGTCTTGATATCTTCCTTCACTCGATCTTCCCACCGTTGTTTCGGCCTTCCTCTTGGTAGACTTTTGTTCGGTTTCCATTACGTGATGGCCCATAGAAGTTGGTCCTTTGCTCTGCATACGTGTCCGGCCCATCTTATTCTTTGGCTCTTGAGTGTGGTAACTATACTGGGTTCATCAAATAATGCATTCATTTCTCTATCTGATCTTATCTCATAACTACCCTCCTCATTTATTTTTGGACAAATATTTTGCGCAACATTTTTCTTTCGAAGATCATTAATTTGCTCTCGTCAGATTTGAAAGATGCTTGACATGCTCCATATGCGTATAGTAAAATTGGTCTAACGAAGGTCTTCTAAAGTCTTATTTTCATTCTTCTTGATAGTTTTTTAGATTTAAATAATTGGACTAGTGAGTAGTATCATTTGTTGCTAGCTGAGATTCTCCTGTGTATTTCCTCGTGGCTATCTGCATGTGAATTTATATCTACTCCTAAATACTTTAAGTTCCAAACTCTTTCGAATTCCATGTCATTTATTGTTATAACACTTTGTGGATGTTCTCTCCTTTATTTAATCATGAATTTGGTTTTATTTTCATTAATAATAACTCAATCTTTCCCGCTTCCTCGCTCAACATTTCGGTAGTTCTCTTTAGGCTATTCATTGTCTATTCTATTACGTCTACATCATCTGCATATGCAGCTAATGTTATCTGTTTTCCTTGTCCTATATTCAAACCTTGCTGTGTGTTTTGCATTATTCTTCTAATTACCGATTCCAGGGCAATGTTAAATAAGACCGGAGACAAAGCACCCTACCTTACCCCTGTATTTACTGTAAACTCCTCTGATACTGCTGAGTTAAACTTCACTTTGCACCTTGAATCTAGCGTATATGATTTCACCACTCTGATGAGCTTGGCTGGAATTTCTAGTTTGATCATTTCGTTCCATAGCGTACATCTTACTATCGAGTCGTAGGTTTGTTTAAAGTCAACAAATAGCAGGTACACATCTTTATCAAACTTGTGACTCTTCTCTGTTATTTGTTTGATAATATGTATTTGATCGGTGGTGGATTTTCTAGCTGCGAAACCTGCTTGGTAGTCTCCTACTATCTCTTTAGCATATGGTTTTAGTCTATTTAAAATTATGTTCGAGAGAACTTTATATGATGTGTTAAGTAGGGATACACCCCTATAGTTTTTGCAGTCCATTACATCTCCTTTTTTAAATATTGGGTACAGTACTGAGACCTGCCATGGTTTTGGTATTATTTCTTCTTTCCATACTTTGTTTATCAGTTGTTTTAGTCGTAACATTACAGTACTTCCACCTTGCTTTAAAAGTTCCGACATAATTTTGTCATCTCCAGGTGCCTTTCCTCCCTTAAGCATTTCGACTGCCATTTCTACCTTTTCCAATAAGGGTTCTTCTAAGTATTGTTCTACTGTGGCAACATCATTATCGTTCGTTTCTGTTTGAGTTGATACATTCAGCATTTTTTCAAAAACCTTTTTGAATTTTTTTGTTACTTCTTCTTTAACGGTAATTAAATTTCCCTCGTCATCCTTCATTATTATTGATTTTGGTTAAAATCCATTATTAATCTCGTTTGCCTTTCCAAAGAATAGTTTTGTATTATTTCTGAAGCTATTTTCGATGGTTTCTAATCTGGCTTTCTCCTACATTCTTTTGTTTTTTCTAATTATCTGTTTGCTTCTTTTTGTTTTAAGACTAATTCTCTTTTATTGCCTTCACTTGAATCTTTTAACATTATTGTTCTTGCATTGTCTCTTTTTGCCATTGCAATTTTGCATTATTCGTTAAACCATTTTTTTATTGATCATTTTCCTTGAAATCCTAGAACTTCCTCTGCTATTTTCTTCACTAACTTCTCTGTTTTTTCCCATATATCATCTATACTGCTCTCCTCTTCCACTGTTCGCAGTGCATTGTTTAACCTATTTTTGTACTGTTCTGTTATCTGAGGATTCTTTAGTTGTTCAATATTTTTGGGATTGAGCAATGTGCAAACAGTTCGGTCCCCGTGTGGTGATTTATCTTGGAAAAAAAAAAGTTGTTCAATGTTTAGCTTTTTGATTGGTGCTTTTCGGTCTTTCCATTTTATAGATAGTCTAAATCTGACTTTTATTTTCACAATAAAATGGTCTGATACTCCGCTACTACTCCTTATGCTACGTACATCCATTATACATCTTTTAATTCTATCATCTACTACTACGTGGTCTATCGGGTTTCTCGTTCGTCAATCTGGCGAAACCTACATTTGCTTATGTATGTTTTTATGAGGGAAAATAGTGCTGCTTATCTATTATCATATTATTACATTATTACCATATTTCGCGCCATAACAAAATTTACCAGTTTTGAACCATTGTCATTTGAGTTCGTATGCAAACAATTTTTCCCTATTGTCGGACTGAAGAAGGGTTCTTGAAGTATCTTAGCATTAAAGTCTGCAAGTATTATTTTAACTTTGTTGTTTGGTAGTAGGTCACATATAGTATCGAGTTTTTCATAGAATTAATTCTTTATGTCCTCCTTATTGACCTCAGTAGGTTAGATTATGACTGAGTTAAACCATTTACATTTTAATTCTAGATAGCATATTCTATCGTTAATTGCTTCAAAGTGTTTTACGTTAGGTAGGAGTTTGTCATTCACGACAAAGCCCACTCCTGCTTTATGACTCATTCCATCACTGTAGAAGTAGGTCCAATTATTTGTTTTTAGGTTTCCATGTCCTGGCCATCTAGTTTCTTGAATCGCAGCTATATTCAGTTGATACCATTCAAGACTCGATATCACTGTCGTCAGTTGTCCGGCCCTATACAGCGATTGTACATTCCATGTTCCTATCGAGAAATGCTTTAGCTCCACATTTTTCATCCGAGGCGATTTTGGTTGAATCGTAACAATGAGTTTTTAAAAGATAGGATTGTTAGCCCTACGCTCAACCCCCAAACCTGGAGGACCAGACTACCCCAAGCAGTAAAGGTCAAGTAGGGCTATTGCAGTGCATTAACTTTAATGCACCGGGCGGTGGGGATACCACATTCCCTACGCCTTAAATATATATATATATATATATATATATGTGTATTATTATACTATAGAAACTAAACATTAAGTAATTCAAACACTATTGTTCCATAAAAATTCAAAATTTTCATATAACAAAAAAAAATTAATCAAAATAAAATAATTTTACTGTTTTACTTAAATTAATAGTCTTTGAAACACGCATAGTTTGGTGATTTCCATAGAACATTGCATCCTCCCAACAAAACACTGATCATTTGTTCAACCATATAGTATAATATAAAAATGAATTAATAATTTTTGTAAAAGTACGAGTATAATAAATATTTAACATTTCCTTACCACTAAATAGACTAGTATAGAATATTACAATAATCACGAATTCCTGGGAGTATCAACAGCTTCTGATTGAGTTTACTGTAGAGAAGAAAATGACAATTTTTAACAAAATGGATCACTATCCGTAGAATAAGAATATTATTATACTTACACGATGTATAAATAAAATTGATTATATTCAGTGAAAAGAGAAAAACAAACGTTTTACCTGAAACGAATTATAATAAATTATTTATTAATTTTTATTTTTAATGAATAATCATAGACCCATTCATGGCTTGATGATTTTCATAGAACAACGAATCTTCCCAAAAGAACATTGATCACTTGTTCAACCATAGAATATAATATAAAAATGAATTAATAATTTTTATGAAAGTATGAGTATAATAAATATTTAACATTTTCTTACCCTAAAATACTGGACCCTGAAAATGCTTATGTAGAATATTCAAATGTTCATGAATTCTTGGTAATATCAAATGAGTCTGAACGAGATTACTATAGAGAAAAAAATGACAATTTTTAATAACACGGATAGTGAATAAATACATTATTGCACTTACACGATGTTCAAATAACATTGATCGTATTCAGTCAAAAGACAACAATGAACGGTTTACCTGAAACGAGTTGTAATAAATTTTTGATTATTTTTATAATCTTACAAAAAAGTTATATATAGGCAAATTTTACAATATTATCCATCTCAATTAAGCTATAAGCTTGTGTTAGAAATATAGAGTAATATTAGCTACTAAAAAGATAAAACAAGAAATTACAAATAATAATAATAATAATGAACAATTTAAATAGCAATAGATGTTTAATATAAAAAAAAATAAATACAAAGTTAATGCGGGATAAAGTTTCGGTGATGAAAAATATGAATGTATACACTTCCAAGAATCTTAAAATATTTTGATTAACAATACATTTTCAAGATCAATAGTTTAGTAAAAACAAAAATTCTTTAATATTAAAATAAGAAGTCCAAACAATTAAGTATTTCAATATGATTACAAACGTTGTGTATTTAATATATAATTTAAGTATTATCTATGAGAAAAATATAGCTATTAAAATAAAAATGGACACAATAAATGATGAATGAAACAGATAATTTTTTAAACAATATTTCCATTTATATATTGATAAAATAATAATAAGAATTAACAAAACTATCGCTCGTGCATTAGCAACATTTTTGTTTTTTTTTTTTTTTTGCAAATGAAAGAACTATTTACTATTTGATAATACATACATTGTACAAAGGAAACAATTCAATACAGGGCTTATTTTAAGGATTTTTATCAACTACGCATTTTGGTTAATAAGCTTAAAAAAAAAAGAACTATAGTTTCAAATTATAATTTCAAATTTCAGTTAAAAATGTTGACACTAACAGATTTTGATGGAATAATTTAAAATTTAATATTTTAAGAGGGAATAAAAATTTATATTTAAGACTTTATTTTAAAAACTTTACTAATTACTTTATTCATCATATTTTTATGGGTATATAATGCCATTTGATTAATGGGTTATTAATACTATTTTGTTGATCCATAACCTAAGAATAACCAAAGTTTTTAAATATTGGTTATTACGATTTACAAGTACCTACTATCTACAATTACCTATATATATATCGCACACAACAAAATGTATTGTTGAAATAAAAAATATTACTTTGATCGTTTGATAACCACTATTATAGGAATTTAAATATTAAATACCGAATTTATTGAATTATTAATCAATTATTACAATCAAAATAAATTTTCTTCTTTTCATAAAATATTAGCAGTTGTGCGATCGACCAAGAGTGATCACTGTTTATTACTGTTTTTATTTTCAAAAAGGGATACGGAAAACGACGTGTTTAGCACTATAGCCCCGGTATTTTCATTGTTTAAATGTTTGTTTACTTATGTTTTACAAAATATGAAAAACGCCGGCTGCTATAGTTCAGTGATTACTAAAATTATGAATGATAAAAAAAAAACGAAAGAACAAAGTTGTGAGAACACTATAATAATCATTTATATAATATACAATACAGCGTGAGGCGATGAGTAAATATCGGGGTTTTTCAGATTTTTCCTAATCAGTTTCAGAATTATTTATTCTTAGAAAACTCAATTAGAAAAACAAAAAAGTTGACCTTAAGAATTCTAATAATTTAAATTATTAAATTTATAACTGATAAGTATCAATGATAAATGTGGATTCTAATTTATAATTAATACCTATAAGAACTATAATTTGCTTTTATCTTATTAATATAACAATCAGTTATCAAAATCAATTGCGCAAAAATTGATTATAAAGTGCGTATCTAGTTTTTCCAAATACGCAAAATAAGCCCAATTGCGCTTTAGAATAAGCCTTGATTCTATAACAATTAAAACACTTAAGACTAAGTTCATAGAATGTTCACGCAGTTGAATCACATCACGTCACGTCGATTTGGGTAGACTTTTGGGCCTAGTATAAATATCAGAATGATATCAGTTAGATCATATTTAACTACTGAAAATATCACAATTCACATCAACAAGATTAATGAATCAACAAATTTGATACTACTGCAGAGTAGTGGATGAGTTGTTCTTAACGTTACACCGCACGAATGTCATTGTAAAGTACCTTCTTACTTAAAACGAGCTTTAATAAACTATTGATTTTTGTGACAATTTTAATCGCACGTGTTACCACGTTCAAATAAAGCGGATAATGTATGGTTGAAAAATTCAGCCATACATTATCCGCTTTATTTATATTTCAACTTGAAACCGTTTAAATAAAATTGGAATGAACAGAATCAAATAATATAGATATTCTTCGGGTTCGTGTTTTTAATTAAAACCGAACTGATAACCACATTTTGCATGTATACGTAAATACGTATGGGTAAAATAGTACTTTAAGAATGACAGGGTATGGGTGTCATCGTAGTCCGATGAAAATTGTGAGGGTACAGACGTACAGTAAAAATTGTCATTAAGACAGATAGTGTCTAGCCGGTTAAGAAATTAACTTAACAAATTCGTGATTCAACCGCTTCTGCGAGTGTGATAGCATTACTGAAATTCGTAGTAGTAAAATATGATGTAACCTTACATTCAAATAAATATACTAAGAACAAAAGAAAACTAATGTAAATCTGATGCTGCGGTAATAGTGTCTGTAATAGTTTTTTGTCACAGTACTAAGGTAAAACGACGATCAAAAAATATAATGTACTTCGAGTAGATCTGGAAACAAAACAAAAAAAATAAAAAACATTATTTTGATAGTTCATTACCTATCAATAATAGATATGTAATATAAACTAATAGGTTACACGTTAAAAAATATACAACTGTATTAAAATTGTTTGGTTAAAATTTTGATCATTAATAAAATATTATTATATTTTAATATATATATATATATATATATATATATATATATATATATATATATATATATATATATATATATATATATATATATATATATATATATATATTTATATATTTATATATTTATATATATATATATATATTAGGGCTATCGCAGTGCATTAACTCTAATGCACCGGGCGGTGGGGATGCCACTTTCCCTACGCCTTAAATATATATATATATATATATGTATTATTATACTATAGAAACTAATCATTAAGCAATTCAAACACTATTTTTTCATAAAAATTCAAAATTTTCATATAACAAAAAAAAATTAATTAAAATAAAATAATTTTACTGTTATACTTAAATTAATAGTCTTTGAAACACGCATAGTTTGGTGATTTCCATAGAACATTGCATCCTCCCAACAAAACACTGATCATTTGTTCAACCATATAGTATAATATAAATATGAATTAATAATTTTTTTAAAAGTACGAGTATAATAAATATTTAACATTTCCTTACCACTAAATAGGCTAGTATAGAATATTACAATAATCACGAATTCTTGGGAATATCAAAAGCTTATGATTAAGTTTACTGTAGAGAAGAAAATGACAATTTTTAATAAAATAGATCACTATCCGTAGAATAAGAATATTACTATACTTACACGATGTATAAATAAAATTGATTATATTCAGTGAAAAGAGAAAAACAAACGTTTTACCTGAAACGAATTATAATAAATTATTTATTAACTTTTATTTTTAATGAATAATCATAGACCCACGCATATTTTTGGTGATTTTCATAGAACAACGAATCTTCCCAATAGAACATTGATGACTTGTTCAACCATAGAATATAATATAAAAATGAATTAATAATTTTTATGAAAGCATGAGTGTAATAAATATTTAACATTTCCTTACCCCAAAATACTGGATCCTAAAAATCCTTATATAGAATATTTAAATTATCATGAATTCTTGGTAACATCAAAAGGGTCTGAACGAGATTACTCTAGAGAAAAAAATAACAATTTTTAGCAACACGAATAGTGATTATATACATTATTACACTTACACGATGTTCAAATAACATTGATCGTATTCGGTCAAAATCAACGGTTTACCTGAAACGAATTATAATGCATATTTGATTAATTTTTTTTTAACTGTTTAAAAATGATGAAAATAAGAATACCTAATTTAAGCTCCAATTGGACGACATTATACATCGCGTCCACTGTTTTTTTTTTTACTAAAATATTTTAGTCGTTGCTCGGTCAAATTGGCACGTATAAGATTCAGGCGCGGCTTCACAGACTTACAAAGGGGAAGGGGCATTTTTTTCAGCCATCTCTAAATTGCAAAGGGGACTTAGAGTTAGAGAATATTCTAACCTGGAACCTGTAAGTGATTACTGATAATAATTGTTTCCCCAAATTAATACAGAGTCCAGTGCCCCCCTTGGAGCCGCGCCTGATAAGATTGATGGATGTAGAATACAAAAATAAACTAACAATTGTTGGACGTTCTTAATTTAACACGGTCTTTGGAAAAAATGAAACCAACATTTTGTGCCTGAAATAAAAGAACTGTAAATGTTGTATAAAATATTGTTGTGTTCAGAAATACCAAATCAACAACGATGTTGTACGGAAGACGGGACAAAATGCCTCTTGTATAACTTTAGTCGAATCAATGAGGCATAAATTTAAAATTCAGGACATTCCCGTGTGATACGGGACGTAAGATCACCTAATATACAAAAATTGTTACCGACTTGGTATTTCTGAACCGCGAACTTGTTTGTACATCTCGGCAGCCGTCTTATTTTGAAATGTAATTCCCAACAAATTGCAATACACTCTAAATTATCTAAATACTCACGTAATGAAACCAGAGGCGTTCTCAGGATATTTCAATGGAGGGGGATGAAAAAAATTGTTAAAAAAGAAGCCGTATGCAAAAAAAAAAATAAAAAAATAACTAGTCAATATTGAAAAAACATATCAAAAGTAGATAAAAAGGTGTATTACTTTTATGTTAGAAAATAAAGAACCCTTAGGGGGATCTATCCCTTTTATTCCCCCCAACTGAGAACGCCCATGGATGAAACGGACGATTTAGCTTCTAAACAAAATGAACAAAAATATTTTGTAGAGGAAATACAGTCGAATCCGTTTAATGGGGACACTTAGGGTGGTGATCATTCTGTCCTTATTATCCAATTTTCCCAATAAACCGATATTTTAAATAAAAAAATTAAAAAACTATCAAAGTGCATCAATATAACTTTATTATAAGAGACATACTTACTTTATATATACTTTGTTTAAAAATTATTATTTTAATACTTACACGTATGATATCGTAAATTATATTATATATTATCGATAAAGTAATATTTTACGCGGCTATCAGGGGCGGATTTAAGGCACTGTGAACTATGCGGCCGCATAGGGCGGCAAAATTATGTTGAAAATTTATTTTAATTTTGTAAAATTAGGTACAAGGTAGGTTTTAAAATTGTATTTATCACTTCAAAATCTTGAAATTGTGGATTTTGTATTTGTTTATTTTTAGCAAAATAATATTTATATTTTCCCAGGAACTCGTCTACGACAACGACGACAGTATTGTATTATAGCTTATCTTATTGTTTAAGAAATGTTTCGTAATACTATAATAAGCAAAAATTGCATATTAGGTAGGTATTGAAAAAATTAATTTATTTGAGGATATTTTATTAAAGAGGTAGTAAGTTTTTTTAGATAGGGGCGGCAAATTTAATTTGGCATAGGAGCGGAAAATTGTTAAATCCGCCCCTGGCGGCTATTCAACTAAATTATCTTTAAAAAATATAAAGAAATAGGAGATGAAGAACTGATTAGCAAAAGAAAAATAAGTAGTTAATTGTTATGAATTAAATATCAGATATTGTTTAAAATCTGACAGTCATAGATTGAACAATTGCAGTTACGATCAGAAAGTAGGTATGTATAGATTATTATCTGTCCCTATTATATATATATTATATATCCCTTATAATCAATGGTTTGTCCCGAATGATAAATTTTCTAAAGTGAATACATTTGTTCAGTACTCTATTTGTCTCCATTAAACTGTTGTTCCTTTTATGCGGTGTCTCCATAAAGCGGATTCGACTGTATTGTGTTGTCTATTATGACGTTGTAATTGATACAAATCTGTATGATCTAATAATAAATCTAAAAGACTTTCTTGTTGGGGTTCAATACTATATTTTATTTATTAAAACACATAAGTTAAATCTAAATGGGTAGAATCTAAGTTGATACAATCTAAGTGGGTATAATCTAAGTAGGTATATTTGTGAACATTTAAAAAGTGCTAATGCGTATACCGCCAAGCAACTACAAGCTAATTTGTTATTGGTAAATAATTTGAAAAAAAAAATAACATGATTTTAATTATAAAAATAATTATAATAATAATTATAATAATCATAATCATAATTATGATAATAATGATAATAATTGTAAGAATAATAACCATAAGAATCATAATCATATCGACAATCATAATAATAACAATAATAATATTGGTAATAATGATAATAATTATAATAATAATGGTTATAATGATAATGATAATAATAATAATTATAATAATAACAATAATAATAATGATAATTATTATAATAATAACAATAATAATATTTATAATGGTTAGTAATTAAACTGTTTGGGTGAACTTAATTCCTACGATCCCTAGGTAATTCTTCAGGTTGATTTCTTTTGCAGTCAAAAGACCGAAGATGTGCGAAACAAAATTCTTATCCTCATCTATTTCATGGCTGCAACCGTCGTTGTTGGCCGTTTGCTTCGTCTGCTTCAGAGTGGAATCCGTTACTTTTTGATTTCGTTTCAATACGTCGATCTGTAGGAAAAATAAACACACAAACACATCAAAATTAAAACCTGTCGGTCGTGCAATATAATTTTAATGATTCAAGACAGAACAAAAGCGTTGGCTGGGTGAGAGGTCCAGGGCCGTAGCAAAGAAGAGGTGGAGGGGGCGGCGTTAGATGCCTACGCTCCGGGCGCCATTTCTGGACGGAGCGAAAATAAAAAATTCAAATTTTACGTTAAAACTGCAAATGTCAGTGTTATAAATATCGTTTAAGAAAAACTTCAACGTCCTTTATGTTAATTGAAGCAATTATCGAAAACAATGTCTAATAGTTAAAACGTCGGGGAATTAAAAATACATACGAACATGTTTTAATGTTTCGCTCCGGGACGTAATAATCAGTTGCTACGGTGCTGGAAAGGTTCTTACACACGAGTATGATTGCCGCGCAATGAACAATATTACGTAAGCATAGACGCCGCCCGGTATTTTGTCAAGGGGGTGCATCGTGTATAGTATATTCATTGACTTTTAAATGATACTTAAATTGTTTAAGTTAAATACGTGGGAATATTTTTTTTTCAAACAGCACTACAATATGTAGTGATTTAAGTTTTTTCTACGGCTACTAAGTAACGCGGATTACTAGAAAACCCGATAATGATAATAGTAGCCTTTATCCTTCCTTTTTTTTTAATTTGGTTTTTTTTTTCTCGAAGAGTTAGGGGGTGTAAATGCACCCTCTCGCGGCGCCCATGTACGTGATGCATATGTGGCGCGCTTACCGAATGGAATATGTCGGACAGCGGAACGCGGAACTTCTTCTTCGACCGACCGAAGTAGCTGACCACGGCGTTCGGGTCGCAGTTGGCCGGCTGTTGGGCCCATCTGTGCGGCGCGAAGCCGCAGTTGGCATCGACGTAGTTTTCCAGCACGTAGTCGGCGAATTTGGCGAACGGCCGGCGGCGCGGGCACACGGCCATGAGCGCGACGAACGCTTCGGCCACCATTTCGGGCGGCAGATAGGGCAGCCCGAAGAACGACCGGAGCCAGCGGCCGCACGGCGTGTTCGGTTTGCGGAACGAGTTCCGGAGCATCGAGCTGGCGTAGATGCGCGCGTCCCAGGCGCGGCCAACGTAGTAACGGGACGCCCGGACGACGGTCCCAGGGCATGCCTTGGCCGCGGCCGCGTGCGTGTCTGGCGTAAGGTCGTTGAGCAGCAGGATCGCGGGCGCGAACGGCACGCCGACCAGCTCTCGGTACAACTGGTGCATCGCCGTCCACAAGTGATGCGTCCACGGTCCGGCGGGCGCGGGACCGGGTGGCACGAAGCAGTACGCCAGCGGCACGCACCGAGCACCGGCCACGCCGTGCACGGTGTACGCGCGAGGGAACCGGGCCGTGGCGTGCGACGTCACGTCCACTAACGCGGCGTCCGTATTGTCGCGCAAGTACAACAGGTTGCTCAAGCACGTCACCACCACCACCGTACTCGGCCCGTTCTCTATCACGTGCACGAACCGCTGACCGTCATCAAGCGTGACGTCGGACCGTTGCAGCCGGCGCACCACGTCGCTCAACGAGCCCGGCACCGCGGTCCGCCACGGCCCCTTACGCCGTTCGCGGTACATCATCTGGCGAAGCGCGTACGCCCCGTACGACAGCCGCATCGTCCACCGCAGCTGCTCCTCCAAGTACCGCACCGGGTCGATGGTTGCTTTCGATCGAGCCGCCTGCTTCGCCGCCCATCGTAACTCCTTCAGCCTCACGTCCACCTTGGCCGGCCCGTGGTCGTGCTCGCTTCTGTTCTGCTTCAACGGCACCTTGATGTCCGGGCCCGTGGTCACCGTGGCGCTGCACGTCTTCACCACGCACCGCCACACAATGTTCCCGGTCTTGCGTTGTTTCCGGAATTGCCGGTACGAGTATTCCCGGTACACGATCGACTGCGAACACTTGTTGTTGATGAACACTTGTATCGTGTCGACTTTCGGCATTCCCGACGAATTCTGTTCCGTGAAAACAAAAACACGGGCCGCGCGCGCGGCGTTAGATCTCCGTCGACCAACGTCGGCACGAAGTCACTGAGCCCGAGGCCAACATTTTTCATTCGCACGTTTTAACTCCATAGATGGTTTCCGGTTTCGGACGGTTCGAAATGTTGGCCCGAAGGATCTCGACCGGACCTCGTGCCGATGTCGAATCCGTTCCCAGCGCCCTAGCCGCATCGGATACACATCGATCGATGTGGGGGAGAGGAAATTCGGATAGTTTTCCCGTGGCACCCGTTGCACGTGACGTGCCACAGACGAAAATGACGACAACACGAATCCGCTCAAAAACCCTTGTCCCTTTCCATTGGCCTCGGTAATTATGGATAAGTTTGATGATATTTCCATCCGCTCCGCAGTCCGTCGCGTCGATTCGCATACGATACGGTATCCTATACGCTCCACCGGGTACACTGTTCGCGGGGGAATCGACTGTAAGGGCCCACGCTAACAAACATTGATTCCCCCGAGATTGGGTAATAAACATACACATTTGTCGACTGCTTCGTAAAAGGAAATTCTACACCAATAATACTGTGCACATTGTGCCACGTGTGATACGGCGGAGAAAAGTGTAAAAAAAAGTTTTATAACACAGCGGCGCGTGTTCGTAATGCACACGTCTTGATGTATAATTTTTTATAATGTGTAACACGATCCAACCTCTATAGCTTATTCACATATTCGCGTATACGACATTTATGTATGTTAGCGTTAATATACGGGATTCCGTAGTTCTATGAAGTAATTGGTTACACGAATTATGAGCACAAAATACGTGACTCAACTAGTTGTTCTACCTACTATTATTATATATTTTATAAGCTAACAATAACGATTTAGTTAATGTATGTAACATCATTGTTAATTCCATATAAAAAAAAAAAAATAAACATACATTTCGAAAAAGTTTATTCTGATTTGTACAAGTTAAATTTATCAGAATTATTAAATGATTAAAGTGTGAAACAAATTACAAATTTAAAATAAAAAAAAATCGAATATCAATAGAAAGTTCATTTAAACACGGCCTGCGTTATTATTATTATTATAGGATTATTATTCATTAGTTCATAAACTGTGGTTGGCCTTAAGAATTACAAACTATACTTTTTTTTAAATATATGAACCGTTTTATGTTATACCGTATTATTGACACGTGCATTTGTAAAAACCCTTGGCCATTACACTTTTGAATGGGAGTTGGAAACCTTTCACGAAGAAAAATAGTCCCGATTATATACGATGACTATAGATTACATACATTAGCGAAAACTCAACTGGTATTCCATTTATTAACTAGTAAAACCATGTTATACTTATGTGTTAACGAGGATATTTAGAATTTTTTAAAATAACGTTATACCTACATATATTATCGCTAATAAATATATACATATTCGTTATACACATTCATATTCGTTCCAATAAAACATTCGTTTTTTTTTCTGGACTAAATATAAATACTGCATCGCAAACGTTATAGGGATTGAATTCTAAAATTGAAACGTGCCGAAGAAGTTGCTTAAGATTAAACATAGTTTAACAGCAACCGCGTGCAATCAGTACTGGCGAATATTCGTCAAAATGATTTTTATTTTTTTTTGTTTTTAGAACTTGTATTACATTAAATATTCAACAGAAATGTTCATAATACCGGTTCGAAATAACTGATAATAGTTAAATAGTAGTTCAATATGGATAACTATAGCATAAAAGGGTATAGGTAGAGGTAATAATAAAAAAAAAAGATAATATTTTTAATACGTAGAGATAAAAGTGTTGGATCAACAATATGCGTGTTTTGGGTTATCGATTAAACGCTATCATTCGGTAATTGAACGAGCAACACCCAAAATAAATATGAATTTAAATGGAAAATGCCTTATCGGGGCCAGACTAGACTGATTCGTAACCGATCAGGAGGCGATCGCAAAATGCTTCGCTGTCGACTGTACCCTTTGCGTTTCGAAATGTATAGCGTTACACATACGTTTACATTTATCGGATTACACTGTGCGATATTTCGGTTACCGGATTATATATTTCCTTTAATTTTAAACATTATATAATAGTTGTATGAATATGTTTGATACCGAAAAATTAATCACTGAAGTACAAAACGACCCTTATCTTTGGACAGTAGCGGATCTAGAAATATCAAATGGGAGAAACTAATATGTATTTATAGAAAGATAAATGTATAATTTTAGTATATGCATTATAGTTTAAAACTAAAAACTTTAGTTATTTACTGTTTATTTATCTAGATATTTAAGATTCTGGGTGAAACGAGGAATGTATTAGTTTTACTATGATGTGTGTTTTTTTATTTATTTGTTTTT
Organism: Sipha maydis; assembly: GCA_034509805.1. Classification (NCBI taxonomy): domain Eukaryota; kingdom Metazoa; phylum Arthropoda; class Insecta; order Hemiptera; family Aphididae; genus Sipha; species Sipha maydis. The sequence goes on from JASXSY010000333.1 coordinate 45,326, forward strand.
TGTGTATATCATCTCGATTTCAGCTAGCAAAAATGATCCAATCAACAAGTGGTTTTCGATAGCAAATTTTGTAATGATTGCGGAAAAATGACGGAAAATTGCAAAAAAACGGAAGAATTTTCGAAACGAAAAATTTTATTTTGATTTATAATTGTAATGCAAAAATTATTAGTTACAGGGACTTGAAATTGTTACCAATTATTTAAATAGCTATTTTTTATTGATAATAAAAATTTCAAATGGTTTTAGATGGTTTTGTGCTTTTTATAGACATTTGAAATTATAGAATTTCCTGATTTTTTTCGTAAAATGTTCATAAAAAGATAATTGGCTGATAGAAAATTTTTGAAATTTCAATAAAATTGTTTATAGTACATAATTATTACTTGTGTGAAAAAATTAAATGGAAATAATAGACTGTCAAAAGTAATAAGCAAATAAGCAATAACAGTCATTAATAAAGGTAAGTATTATAAATTATAATTCATAATTTAATACCTAACCGTTGAACAATATTTATTTATTTTATAAAAGTGCGACACATTTTAAACGCCTCGAACGTATATAAAATGTTTTATACATGATAATTAATAACCAGATTATTCGGATAATATTTTTTAAATTTTATGAAAATAGCAATATAAAATCAATTTTTTTTAAAACATTGTTTTTTTATCTAAATGAGTTATGATTATCTTTTATCTTTTATAATGATAATTTTATTTGAACTTATTTTTATCTTTATCTAAATAGATTTTTGGTTTACTATCTTTATCTTTACCTAGATAAAAAAAGTATTTATCTGTGCTCAACACTGATTGTATAATCGGTCTACTCCATTTCGGTAGATCAGGAAAGTATTTTTTGCAACCGACAAAACGCATAGTGTTATCCTACACTTTAAGAGAAAAAATTAATGAAATTGGTGAATAATGATAAGGTTATTAGGTATGGTTAAGTAAAATCAAGTTCACATACGTTCTTTGTATTTTTATGCGACTGCAGAAGAGATGAGAAAAAATCTAAAGTTCTCAATATCCAGGTGAACAAATGAATTCCAATGATTTCACAACACACAATCACTTCATGACCAGAATAGACCATATATATGTAAATCGTGTGTGATATATCACACAGTCAAACACGTACTAACTAAATGTTGCGAGTTCGAAGATTCAAGAAACAAACCCCACATAACTTATCTACTGAGAGAAGGACTTCAACCCAACCACCAATCAAATACAAACATCAAATATTTCTTTAGGGAAATATAATTTTATAATCTTCTATGCAAGCATAAATATAAGTAAGCATAAGTTTATGTAGGCAGAAGCCTGAACTTAACCATAATTATAAATCAATCTTGTTAAAAGTACTTTTTAAATGTATTTTGAATACGTATTTAAATAATTATTTTTTTAATTATTTAAATATAAACACATATACTTTTTAAAAGTATTCAAAATACTTAAAAAAAATAAAAATATTTTTTAGTTTAGTAAATTTATTTTGAAATTAATATACATATTCGGAAGTGGGTAGGTATTTAAACTTATTTATAAATGTTAAAATTAAAATACGGTACATACATACATATTTTAAGAAGTTGAATATAATTACTTATATAGGTATGCCACATATTCTTATAATAGATATAATTACATAAGAATGGTAAATAAAATATGAGAAACAGTGACTATAGTCGATTATCTTTTAATAATACGAGTAAAACAATTTTTATACCAATAACTAATGTTATAATATATTAATCGATTATCACCTTTTAGATGACATATACAATAATAATTTTTAATCTAAAATCGAATTATTGTTGCTACAGCTTTTTAAAAAAAAAAAAAGAAAATCTATAGATTCGAAATAAAAGCCAACCCAACTAACGCTGGTCGGAGACCCGAATGCCGTGGCATGCTGTATTAACAAGGGTGTCAATCGTTATGTTATATGTTTATTTGACAAAACTTAATTTACAATTTTTTTTAAATTAGAACTATTTAAAAATAAAAATAAATAAAATACAATTTTTGAAACAAAATCTAATTGGAAATAATTGAAATTTGGAATAGAGCGCTAGGACGAATCATTCTAAATGAAATATAATTCTTAAAATTATTTTTAGAATTATTCGTTTAGCATTCAAAAATATATATATGAGAAAAAGTATTTTTTGAGTATTTAAAATACATTAGCGAAAAAGTATTTTAAATATCTAAAAAATATTTAAACAAAAGTGTTCAAATATTTAACAAGACTGCTATTGACTAAATGTAAATATAATTTTAACTAATGACCTATTAATCGGTATAATTAAAATCAATAAAAAAAAATAAAAAATAAATGGTTTCGATCTAGAATTCGATTCAATGTTTTTAAACATCGAAACTTATCATTAAATTCAGTGGTGCGCAACATGGGGATCGCCAATAATTTAACGTTTAATGAATAAAAGTTATATACACTAAAACTTCACTTAGACGCAATTTCGGTAAGATGAAAACCTCGGTATTACGGAAAATTTGTTTGGTCCAGTTTCAAATTACATATAATTTTATTCCGCCAAGACGGAAACCTCTCCAAGCCGGAAACGGACACGTTTTTGTAATAAAAGTTGATGAAAACCCTCGCAAAAACGGAAATATAACATGATTTTCGTAAAATAAATATATTTTCGTATTATCGATACCCATAGATAATCGGTATATTTGTACAATGACATTACATTAATATGGTAATAAAGATACAAAAAATATATTTATTATTTATGAATACTGGCTAAAAATAAGTATGTAATTTTTAATTTAATTCAGTTTTATTTTTTAAACCCCGTCAAGACGCAAACCCCGTTAACATGGAAAAATTGCATGGTCCCAAGCGATTCCGTCTTTTTGACAGTGTTGGGCATTATCTAGATAATTCTTTCTAGATGATTTATCTAGATAAAAACATTAATCTATTTATCTTATCTAGATAATAATAATTTGAAGTATCTTTTTATCCATCTTTTTAAATAAAATGGTTATCTAAGATAAATTATCTAGATAATTTTGAAAAAGATCATTTATTTTTGTGGGAAGTGAAACTCGGAATAATAAACACTGAATATTACCGTATGTACGTTTGAAATTTTAAATATACATATTCTATAGAATAAGAGAAGGTATTAGGTAATTATTTACACATAAAATATAAAAATGAACGTATTTCAAGTAATACCACTCAATTTTATAACGATTAACATTTTTTTTCTAAATAATCGACGACTGGGCGATACCCGCTACCCAATGCTTACACCAGGAATTTATTATACGTATACCTAATAGCTAATATTATACTCATATAATAATAATATAGACAATAATTGTGTGAACACATGGACAAAAACGTCAATCTTTGGCTGGAACTTTCCATAAATAACAATGTATAAATTTAAATAATAATAATAAAGCCAACCAATAACCACTGAATGGTGGTCACGGCTATATAGTATTATTGTATATAGATTAAATCGTGTTAGTGAATACTGAGAATAGCAACAAGGTAACAGTAATCACTTATTAGTTATTGGTAATTACGAACGGTTAAATAAAATTAAACCTAGGTATATGTTTAAATCAGAAAAATAATAAAACTAGGTACATTTTTAACTAAACATTATTTAAATTAAAATAAATTATTTTGATCTATAAACTGATTAATAATATAAAATAAAAATAGTTTATTTATAATATCTTAAAATATTTATATTTAAAAAATTTAAGTAATGGAAAATAAAAATTGGTTTATGTACTATTTTCTGTCTAAATTAGCAAAATTAATTAAGATTATTTTAAACCAATTAAATCATAATTAATAATTTATTTTTTTATTCATAGAAAAACAACCATTTTACAAATGTAAGTTCTAAATTATGGTACCGTTTAAAATTATGTTTTATCTGTTTTTTATCTAGATAAATGTAGTTATTCTTTATATATTATCCATATAAATTTTTAAATAGTTATCTATTATCTTAGCTAGATGAAATTTTAATGCATTATCCGTTATCTTATCTAGGTAATATTTTGGTTATCTATGTACAACACTGCTTATTGAGGTTTTACTATATCATGTTAATTATTTTAGAAAACTTTATATTTTATAAAACTCGAATTTTTTATTTGTTATTTTTTTTCATACGCTTTGGATAAATTAAATCGAAAAAACATTAAAAATTGCATTAAATTAACCAGATTTGATTTGAACGAATACAATTGTTGTACAGGTCAAGCAAACGTATTTTATACGTATAGACGATTAGAAAAAAAGGAGGGATGAATTAATTTTAAAGCCGTGATTCCGAAAAGGTTGCGCACCGCTGGTCTAACCGACCGGAGTCAAAAAAGCCGCCTAAATCTGTACGATACGGAATGCATAACATACCTGCAGGGATCGTCGACGTGCACGTACCACCCACACGAGTCCTGTGCGTACAGCGGCCAAGAGTCGAATGACGTTGGCCGGTGCGATGCGGTGACGGTCGAGCGGCTGGAGTGCAAGTGATGTGGCCTGCGAAGTCTTGTCGAAGTGCACAGGAGCCGAACGGAACACGGAATTTATACTCAGTGAACTCGTAGCGGCGGAAGAGAGGGAGGGGTCGGTCGGGCGAGCGCGCGCGCGCTTTAGCGTTCGCCCGGGAACTTTTGGCCGTGCTTGATCCGACGGACGCGATTTGATGGACGCGCGCGTGTAATCGCTTTGGGACGAGCGGGTGCATCGTGCCGCCGGCGGACCGTGTGCGGGCAACGAATAAATAAATAAATAAACGAATGGAATAAATAAATAGATAAACGGATAAATACGTACACGGAGGAATGAACGAGAACCGGGGAAAGAAGATAAAAACGGCAAGCGACGGTGGCTCGTACGCGGTGGTCGGCGGGTGTGGACGGTGGGTGGGATGGGGGGAACTGCGGTCGCGATTGGCCGACAGGCGGTGGTGCGCGATCGGCCAGTGGAACGTTCCGTCGCGCGCACTACTTCTGCACCGTGGATTGATAATATTACACGCAAGCGGGTTCGGCGCGGTATGCGGGTCCCGCGCCGCGTTCTCTTGCTACCGAATGAGGGGCGGATAAAGGGGACCGGTGGGTAGCGCGGGGCCCGCTGTGCATTATATCGTTGTCCCCGCGGTCAGTCGGCATGTTGGAAGAAAAATGAAAAAAAAAACCAAAAAAAAGTTAATTTTACTCGATCGAGTATCTTGCGCGAGCATAACTTGTGAAAACGATTTCCTAATCGAATTTCATGTCGATTACAAACTATGAATTTTTAGCGACCCGCCACCGGATATTATATGGAGGAGAAAAAAATACGGTCTTACCTTTATGATCATCCGATTATATTATGTGGGTACAGATGTATTAATTCTTAATTATTATAACATTTTATCGAGGGGTTTTTTTTTTATACTATATGGATACAAATCAAAACACTTTGGTTAGAACTATCGTTTTTACATCTGAGTTGATAGATATTGTTATAATGATATGATTATCAATAATATTATAGTCGTTATCTTATTTTCGAATAGTAAACCTATATTTTTCGATTTTTTTTTTTTATATACTTTTTCATATACTACCGAATAATAGAAAGAAACAAGGAAATAAGGTCATTTTTGAAGGGACAAATCTCTTTTTTTTTGGTATTCATTTTAATTTGTATCTGTATCTATTATGTAGAGGAGAAATAAATATTTAGGAGGTAAGACAAATATTTGGGGGTGGGAGGGTAATCCCTCATATCCACCCTCCTTTTTTTGCACCTATGGTTAACGGTCAACACATTGTTTGCGTTTCGGAATATATTTTTTTTTAATATTTTTTGAACCAAGATAAATGAACCTGATTAATTGTATCTTTTTTAAAAACTAGTAGTTTCAATTAAGAACATAGGCTTAATTACAATTATAAGAAATAACAGAAATAACAATAATTGCTAACAATTAAATTAGGTTATAATTAAATTAAAATTATATAAATACATTATATGTATTGGATTTACAAATGTGTTTTAGATTAGATAAAATTCAATATCGGCCACGTGAACATCAAACTTCGATCGAAATCATTATTTTCCGATCACATAGATTTTTTATTAACCATTCTGTGCACTATATTATTTTTAAACAATTATTTTGTATAAAATTAAAACAAAGTACCTGTATAATCTTATGGCATAATTATGCCACTGCAGATGCTTGAACATTGATTTGTGCGCATTCGTCGAAGTGTTTAAACATAAATATGTGTTATAATTCACATTTAACTGTTATTTTTTATCGACATTTTTTGTATTTTCCATTTTTAGAACTTGAAAATGTAATTTCTCTTTGAACTTCAGAGACCATTTTTAGTTTATTATTATTATAATTTTCTATAGTTAGGAATCAAGATATTAAATCTGGTGAATATTGTGTACCAACAAAGACGCATTTAGAGTTATTAGTTGTTTGTACAGGAATACTCGCTTTATAAATGTTATTATATATTATAATCTACTTACTACTTGTGCGTTATAAACAATTGAATTAATAAGCTTTGCTTAACTCTTTCTGTTATATATTAATTATATTCCCTGTGTGTGACGTGTTCTGTTATTGCGCAATAAAAATGTTACCCACGATAATTTCATCAATATAGATCCTCGTACATTGAATTTTGCAGTATACTTACCAATTCTAAAAAAAAATTGGATTTTATAATTTAGCTGCTACATATGCATTTGCAAATAATGATCGACGAATTAATTATATACTTGCCGCACGCCCTAATTGATCAGTTATGAGTACTCTCAGGTTATATGGTCATTTAAAACAATACAAATGTCACAGTTTTTTAATTACATAATATTTACTATGTTTATTAAAAAAAATAAAATTAATATTTTATTAAAAATATTTAGTATAAATTGAAATAAGTGTTGAAATATTATCAGTTTACAATATTTATATCTTTTCTATAGCTTGATCGTAGGAATAATTATAAAGATAATTAATAATAATAGTAGTAATTTTTAAACTATTATAGCATTTGTATTTCGAACCAATGGTCGCCGTGAAATGTCGCCAATGTCGTGACTGAAATAATAAATAACATACTAATTAAAAATCATTTATAGCATAGTTAACATTGAATTTCGAGACAATGGGACTATTAAAGAAACTCGTTGATATTATATATATACATAAACATAATATTGAATTAAACGTTCCATATTCGAAAACGACGTACAGGTGACAACGTGTACGATACGATAAAATAATAATTTCAGAAGCATATAAATTTGGATTTTGAAACTTTTAAGGGGTCGACAGATTGAAAAAATATCTTTTGACAATTTGTACCTTTTGTGGCATGTCGAAAGAAATTTAACTTCACATTATTGTTGTACGAAAATTATTAATGACACTATGATTATAATAGATATATGAAAATAATAGTATCATAATGAATGATTTAATATAACTACATGTATAATTATAATGTGATATATATATTAAAATAATAACGTTTAAATATGGTAGAGGAAGTATAAATCACATAAATATTACGTACTCACCTCGGGCACAATGGTTGTTGATCATACATAGTGACGAATTAAGAATTTCTTATATTTCCGCGACACAGGCACTACTACAACCTTTGAGGATTCTGGTCGCGATGGCGTTTTTACAATTACGTTCGTGGTGCTGCTACTAGTCGGGACGGTAGTTGGCACGTTATTGGGTGGTGCCGAAACGGAACCGGTTGCACCTTTAACAATAATTCATAAATCGCAATTAGGCACATTACGTAATCTGTATGTAGGTAGGTATATCCAAAATCCGGATTATATTGGATTCCGCGGGTACACGTTTTAATCTGTGGCGTATAGTCATATGAGAAGGGCCAACGGGGCCGTAATACTTCGCACAAAAAATGTAGAAATATGTACATAGCCTTGTTGAACGTAGACGTAGACGGGAGGGATTTTCGCCTTCGGTTGTTTCAGTTTTGTTAAACTACGAGGGATCTACGTCATTATACATTAAACATTCCTTGTGGCTCCAAAGACCAGATAATGCACGGTTCTGTTTATTTAAAACAACGTAGATGCATGTATTGTACATGCAAAATAATCAACTATTAAGTTATTGGTAGCAGGCACGTAATTTAAGGGGGGGTCTTAGGAGCAAAGTACCACCTCCAAAAACCGTATTATAGTGACAACGAATTAAGATGTACGGTATATACCACTTTATTGTACTTTATTTAAACCTCAATTTTTTTATGAAGGTAAATCACTCCCTCCCAAAAAAAAGTACTCATTTACGTGCTTGATTGATAAGATTTATAGTCCGAATTTCAAAAATTCGATTTTTTATGAAACGGCCTTAGAAAAAGTTTATATTCATACCATATATGCACGATACAAGACTATCATAGCAATATTATTCAGTACCAATGTTTTAAAAAAGAAAAACAATTAACAGTGACGCAATGTAATTTTCGAGTTATAAAAACTGTTTGCTGCAGCTTCAAAAATCCACTAAGTAGTGTGCACGGCGTTGCGTATATAAAAAATACGCTGGTACATACAATGACTGATAAGTAAAATATAAAAACGAATACTCACGGTCCTTACGAGGACGTTCGTCGTTTTGTACCTTTGACGCAGAACCCATGTCAACGGGCCATTTTGGCGTCTTTACTTTAACCTTTTTCCCTTCTAAAAACGGGTATTCAGTGACATTCATATTTTTTCTACCAGCAGCCATTATACCTGTGGAAAAATACAAAAAAAACACCACCGAACAGTGAATACGACTTGTCGACTTCCTGTGTAACAAAGGAGGTCCGCTTTTTTTCGTGTTGGCCGCACCAGGTATACGATTTTGAAACCCAATTCAATACTTTTAAATCCTTACCGCGAAATGTATTACGCTATCTAGAATCAAAACATTCAGTTAATCGGCCCTATATTCTCGTTGTGGACGGTGTATGGAAGAGTGTTTACGGGGTACACGGCTCGCACTCACTAGTAATGTTTCGAACGTTCCCCACTACCACATTGACAAATTATTATTATACGGCCGTAGTATACCGACTGCGGTGAAAAATTATTATTACAACTAAAAAACCTGTCAATTGCGCCGAATATTTTTACATACAACATAATACCAACATCAATTAAATATTTGAAACAATTTTAAATCAAGTATTGCGATTTTTATTAATTATATTTATTACGATGATTTGACATAGTACTTAAGTTAATCTGTCAGTTATTTTAATTGACCAACAGTCAAAAAGTTTTGTTGTAAGTATATAGTATTTTGGTCGGTGACCTACCCCCCCGGCCCTCCAGAAATGTTTGGATCACAAGCTATATTTGTTATTTTTAATGCTTTGTTAATGTTACATATAACAATAACATAGTTATAGATAGATATATTAGAATCAGTTCTAAAACAACGAGTAATTTATTAATTTATTTTTGAATATATTTTATTTATACTAAAAATATTTAAATTTATAATATAGAAGTAACTTGTTTTATTTCATTATGGTTAACTTGTTAGCTTAAAACATTTTTTTCATTTTGTTATAAGTTCCTTATAAAGTTATTTTGTGTAAAATAAATATTGTAACATGAGTCGCTTGTTTGTTAGTTTGTAAAACTTATATCCACCCGGGCCTTTAGGGCCTCAGTGCACCCTGTCTGAGATGTACTACATAACTGATTATAACTAATAACTATTGTTTGTAACTTATAAGAATTACATAACATTACATATACAGTCAACCGGTAAACATAACGATTTTTTTTTTAAAGAATTATTTAAATTATAATATCGAATTTTCACCTATAAAAACTATATGAAAATATGAAATTATTATTATTGGTCTACGTTTTGTAAGGTTCAATAAATAATTATGATTATTATGTTTGTCGAAGTCGCGTTCAAAACACTTATTTATAATTGTATTTTTCTGTAAATTTTAGTCCACCTCAATTATGGAACGCTGAAGCGGTATATATTATATAGAAATATAACATTGTATGGCACCAGGGAAAACTAAACATTTTCAATTTCAATCAGAAAACTATAAAATATTGATGGAAATTATATTACTGAATAAGAACAAAATAAATGTAATCGATTTCTTCGAAAAAGTTTCACGGAATAATTGCTTTAAGGACGTTTTAAAGTTTTTCTCTAATTATTTTTCAATTTTCGAATTTACATCACCGTATCAACTTTTTCGTTGATATATTTTGAATGTATAACTGCAACATCCGTCTTAATAAAATTTGTTTTCTCAATAAAACTTAGCAAGATCCTAAAATAATTTTCCAGTAAGCCTTTTATAATATTTACATGGAATTACATCTACACATTTAAAAGTTTGTATACCAAATAAATGTATACCAGCTTATACGTAAATTCATATCAGAATACTTGATAATATACCAATAATTATCAATGTTTCGGAGAAATAACCGTGTGCGTGGTTGTTTTAATGTTATATGGGTTAAATTGACTGTAACGAAATATTGAACTCTAGCGATCAATCACATAATCGTAAATAAATAATAATAGTTTCGGGACTAACGATAGCCATTAAGTATATGCAGAGTTGGGCATTATTCGAATACAATTTTATCCAGATGATTATTTAGATAACATTTTATTCGAATGATTTTTTTATAATAATTCGAATAAAAATTTATTCGGATGATTTTTTTATAATTTATTCAAATGATTTTTTTTATAATTTATTCGAATAGTATTAAATTATGATTATTCGACTAAATTTCAAATATAAATATTTGAATAGTTTTCGTTTATTTTATTTTGGTAAACATATAGTTAGTAAATAAAAACTGTCACATATTATAAACAATAGTTGGCATTGTATTTTAAGTTACACGATTGTGAATTATTTTATTATTCAAAAAATGTTAAAATGTTTTAAAAAAAATAAAAATCGGTATATTTCTAAGGGATTTCTACATTACGGGACACATTTTTTTTTTTAACTAATGTAGTAAAGTACTCTGAAAACGATGGTGAAGTCAAAATTTAGCGCTTGGACATAGTTTTGAAGTTATATAATTTCAAAGTTAATATATAACATTTTAATTAACTAAAAATTACAAATTTTAAACTACAACTTTGTAGCACAGTGGTTAATATCTATCTCAATACAATAAATGTCACGAGTTCAAGTCTTATGTCACAAAATTTTGTTTGCACTTCTTCTAATATACAATCGCAAACATGTGATTTATTTACGCAGCGAAGTTTTAGGTTCACATACGAAGCATAATTCCATCTACAACAGTATCAAGGTTTATACAAAATCTAGGTTAGGCTTAAACTATAATTCCAATTGGGACAAAGCCCCGTCCTCTCGAAAGTGTCACGCAGTGGCACTCGAGTTTGTGAGTGGAGTCATCAGGCGTAGCGAGTGAAGTCCTAAAATTTAAGTTTTCCCCGGTTTCTATGAGAATGAACGTGCCTAAAAGTGGTTTAAAATAAAAATAATTATTTATCATCCAGAAAATAAATAGCAAATTAATATCTGAGAAATCTTGTAACAGCGAAGCATTGCAGGGTCAGCTATAGTATTATATACGATAATAGCTACATGTTAATACTGTAGTGTGCTGTGCGACAATAATTTTTTATTCGAATAATCATAGTTGGAAATTAGTCAAATACATTTTTATTCGAATAATTATAAAAAAAAATTATTCGAATAATCATAGTTAAAAATTAGTCGAATAAATATTTATTTGAATAATTGTAAAAAAATCGTTCGAATAATTATCTAGATAAAATTTTGCCCAACACTGAATATATATAAATAAATAAATAAATAAATAATAAGTGTGCACATACGTGTCCGAAAATCTTAAATGTTTGTATTTTTGTATTTGCAATGCAGAATTGTATATATAGTACTATGGCTGTCAAGGGAGCAAAATCATAAAACGTAATATTATATATATATATCATATATGGTCACAAACCAAACAGATGACGAACACACGGAGCAGCTGAATACGAGTTTAAGACGTTTTAAATCATATGGAGAATATTCTAAAAGAGAGATTTTGTATTAAATGTGTATACACAAAAAAAATACCCTACGGGATACTTTACCCGGACCAAACGCGTGGAAGGACAAAATTCTTTATAACACAACGGGCAGGGTATGCTTGCGGGTATTTTGTGGGTATTACCAACGTATTGTTATGTAGTATATTTTATTTGTTTCCTTGCACACATTCTTTTCTGTTTCGAATTCCATCCGTTGTGTGCACCCTCTTATCAATGTGTAACGAATAATGTTGGCCAACAATATAATTTTCAATATCGATATCGCAATAAATCGATGTAGAATACTAAAATATTTAAAATGTTCATAGGTAATATTAAATGACTTCAAAACAACATATTTTTACCGTTTGTTTTAATAATTACTTACTAAAATTACTTAATAAAAAATAAAAATATAATAATATAAATTGAATGTATAGAAATAATCTACCAACTGAAACCAAGTACAGTCGTTCCAATAAAAATAAATGATAAAAATATATAGAAAATTACTATATATTTTTATCTTATTACTATTAGTATCTAAAAGTATAAGCTCCATAAGTGAAGTTTAATATTTATAATATCACGTGGCATCTAATAGCTATTAGATAATGATTCGTTATATATTAATAGCTAAATACTAAGTTATTAAAATTATTTAAAATCCAATATTTTCGCTGTATATTATATAAGTTTTGTAAAATATATAGTGAAATGATTAGATTTTAACAATATTGCTTTTTATCGTTAACATATCGATATATCGATATCGAAAAACCGAAAAATAAGTCACGATATCGCTATTGTATCAAAATATCGATATAGTTGGTCAACACTACTACTGATTATTATGCGCAGTACTTTTCGAATATGTTTAAAACGTTTTTGTTCGGACCAGTGGCACTTGAACCATATTTTCATGGGGTAGCAGAATTAGAAATTCGAAAATACCGCCCTCGTAAAAAACGTTTACCGTTACCCATAATACATTTGAAATATGTTCCACTGATCCAAAATTACAAGGAACATCCACCCACCTAAAATATGATGCGTAGTAGTTTCTATACTCGGCGCAACAATGGCCACTGCTACGGGCAGTTCGTTGAAATGAGGCGGCCGTGTTCAAAGGTATGGTCATTGTATTGAACCAGGGTTTCCGCGATCTGCTTTTTGGACGGGATGACAGTCTCGTCAAAGGACGAACCGCCCCTTCTACTAACCGGTTAGCTCAGCGTCTTACTAATGAATTAAAATCAGGGACTGGAACCCAATAAAAAAATACTGGTTTCGGACCGAAAACGTTTTGGAAAAGTATTGAAAACGAAATCTTTACCAGAACCCATAAAAACGTTAATGAACCACCGAAACTGAAATCGATATTTTAATTTATTCACTTATTTTATTTTGATCAAATTAATTTTATATATTGCAATATTCCAATGATCGGTGATATTTCAACAATAGCAACCTAACCAAAAACTGGTATCTTAAAGAATTTCTAAATTTTATATTTTTTCTAAAGTAGGTATTATTTATATACATTTTTATAATCCATCCGTGTCCTTCCTAATCAATGTATGTTTAGACGAATTATAAATAAATTACATTCCTTATTATGTAAATTTTATGGTTATGAATTTATACATATTATGATAGATCATCATATTTAAATTACTCCGATAGATCAATAATATTTATAAATTAAACTGTAAAGATGGTAATGCTAAAAATTAATATAATCTGTGCTTATTTTAAGAAATAAAGTATTCTTTGTTCTATTAAAAAAATAAATAAATAAATAAATAATAAAAAAAGACCAAGTTTGAACTAAAACCAGTTTTAATTGAAATCGATATTTAATATTCATAAAAATTGCTACCGATAAAATCGTAAAGGCTCCAGTCCCTGGTTAAATCATCATTTCTATTGCATTTAAGTAATACAACCAAATTATAGTTAGCTCAATTAATTTTGAAATAAGTCATGTACACGTATCATTTATACTTCCAAGGGGAATGAAAAAAATTTAACATTATGTTGAAAACACAGTCCTCCATTAAATAATAGGTATAGCTTCTAATTCGGATAGTTCGAGGATTTAGTATTATTGACATAATTATAACTTACGGTTAATAGTCCAACGTACAGGTTAATGATCTGATTTCGGTGTCAGGTCAAAGGCTTGTAACACTAACTTCTGGTATTAGATAGTTGATTCTTCCCTTATTATGCGGTTCACGTTGTATGAAGGTGGAGTCGACTCGAGTAGCTGTGAACAACATATGAACGAAAGAGAGACTGACGTCCATGACGATCGTAGAACCTTTTGTTGGTAGAACCTGGCACATTTCATGGTGCTCCGAAAACCGGTATTTTGTTTTGTAATACATACTACGTATAAGTGCTACCCCAGATAAAATATTAAGACGAAAACTATTGAGAAATATAGAAAATGAGAATATTTTATTGTTATTAAATAGATAAAAACAAGTGTACAGTAATTTATATACTAATTAGGACCAATATGTTGTCCTAATTTTATTAGCAGGGCTCGAATTTTAAAGCACAATAGTTAATATCAAAAAGCATAAAATTGTTTGAAAAAAAAACATATACCTATAAAAAAGTATATTTATTTTTATTAAAAGCGAAAAATAAAGCATGAACAAAAATTTACTGAAATAACGCATACAATTGAATAAAAAAATTTAAAAATTATTATAAATAAAATATGGAATTAATTAACATGTAGATATATAGACAGATTTTCAGTTATAAAACTGACGCTTTTGCCAGTAACAATATTTTTGTACATCGAAAACAAACACTTTACATTCATTGATTGGTGTATACTTCATACATGTTCTGTTTAAATAAAACCACGATAATCAATAACTGATGAAACACTACACAGTATGTTTTAAATGTTTTGAAATTATTTCCATCCCTTATTTTTTTTAAAGAACTCGGTTTAATTAACTCAAAATGTTTTATGGTTGACAGTATCGATGATTATATTACGAATAACCGAAGATTTAATATATTTAAAAATCAAACCAATGAACGAAAACAAAAATAATTCGATAATTGTAGAAGGATATTGCGTATTGGACATAGATTGAAAATTGTACCTACAGTCATATATAACTAAGAAGAATATATTTAAATTTCTTATTATTTAAATTAAATTTTTTTTTTTTTGTTTATTAAAACACAATAATATTAAAATTTAATAGTTGAAATATTATTTCAAAAACAGTAAAAAAACATTTATATAAAAAAAGACAAAAATGCAAGAAATAAAATGGTTTTTTTATAATAAGAATGACATAAAACAAATTTATGTACAAAAATTATACTTCTATCTTATATATAAAAAAAGAAGCATATGACTTAAAATCTTAGACCTACTGACTAATAATTTACCTATTTATATTACAAGCCAATATTATAGATTCATATTTTAAATTTCTAATATGTAATAATAAATTTAATATATATATATATATATATATATATTAATTTAATATTTATATATATGTAATATATAAATTTCTACATATTATGTAACATCTACTTTAAAACAGTTTTTAATTAAAGTACGATGGATTTTTAACGTATATAGATCCGGCGTTTACTTATATCTCATAAAATGTTTGATAATCTACCTTTGAAACACACGCACATTTTACGAGAAATTTTCAAACAATGCAGGCAATGTACGATTAAATCCGCCATAAAATATTTTGTTATAAAATATTCGAAACTTCATTATTTTACAAAATCAAATTACTTTATGTATATTATCATAACTTCATACATGATAAAATCAAATATGCCGTTTAGTTTTACTATGTATACTATGTATACAAAATATACAAAAAAGTATATTAAAATATTTTAAATTTTAACGTGAAACATGTACGACAGATACTTCAATACCTTTTGCACCATGCAAATTATTTATTCTTTTTTAATAAACGAAACAGTTTACTTTAGCGGTTTTATATACTAATATCATACATAATTTAATTGCTTACAATAATTCATAAAATGTAAAAAAAAGTGTAAAATCGAATTCGTTTTGAAAGTATTGAATATCATTCTTTAATGTATACATATTTTTATAGGTAGGTATACCTATACTTGGTACTCGAATATCAGCAACTCGTACATTTTATACTTTAAGTATTGAATGTTATTGTTGGAATTAAAATCATTTAAAACGTTTATCATTAATATAATGGTAATTGTTAAGGATAAAAGAATTTGGCGTACATTAATGTGCACATTAGATTTATAAATGCATTTGTGTGGTACCTAAAAATTAAAAAAAAAAAAAACAACAAATAATTATAATTTATAATCTATTATTTAGGTGTAAAATAACTATTTCAATATGACTCTAAAGTGAAATATAGTTTTCTATTGCTATTTCCTTCCACAGTTTTCAGATGGTACTTGATATATAAGGAACATTATGTACCAGCGATGGGCAACTGGTGACCAGCGTACTTTTTTTTGTCTGGCTACGTGCTACATATTCGTAATACTTCATAAAATTTTATCGTTTATCGGTTTTTCATTTTATTACGTTGATCGTAAAATGTAGATATTATATTGTTATCTTACATTAAACTACATGCTGTAGCTAACAGATACATTTTTTTATGTCTAAATATAATATATATTGGCATAGCTTACATAGCTATATTACAAGATACTTATTTTATTGAATTGGTTCAGTCGTAAAATTAAACCATGTAAAATAAATGCTAATTGTTAATTTTAATATTTTTCCTTTTTTTTTTTTTTGCTTTCTTCATAGTGGCTCATCAGATTTTAAAGTTCTCTATAAATTAGCATTATAATTACTTCGAGTTGTCCATTCCTGCTATGTGCAATGCCGGTCCAATAAATATTGTGGTCCGAAGCGGATCACCGTATAATTGAATAGGTTAACTCAAAGATAATGTTAGAAATTTAAATTTGAATATAAACTAATTAAAATTATATTTCGATCTGAGATATAAACAAACTTTGAGTAAGTAATAAATTATTGAACAGGGTGAGATAAATATGACGTAATAATTGAACTTTTACTTCATAAATAATGAATACTTCTTAAGTATAGTTTCTATATAACATTACTTAACATCTTATTTCTCGCTTTTTTGTTGCCATTATATTAATTATGTCAGCATAGCTCAAAAAACCAGCAATATTATGTTCAATTTTAATTAGAGCCAAGTCAGATAACTTGTGCTACGATTGAGTGCTTTTCAAATAATTTTTAATTAATATAAGCTTTGAAAATATACTTTCTGTGTCAGCTGATGTAACTGGTATGGTGTACATGTTTCTAATTACCACTTCTGTATTAGCTACAAAGCATAGATATATTTATTCAATATTTAATAAATATTTAAAAAAAAATTAAAATATTAAAAAATGTTCATTATTCATTGGTTGTACATTTTTCATCATAGAATTAAGTATTAGACATTTATGCAATTTTAAATTTTTATTAATTTTTAAATATTTGTTTTCGAATATAATAAATTCCTATTACATGTTTTAGGTTAAACGTGGAAAATCAAAAATACATTCAATGTTGTATAACATTTTTATTTTAAATAATAAATTCTGATCATATATAAATATTGTATCAATCGTTATGGTTGATAAATGTTATAAGGGTTGGAAATGAACTAGAAACATTTTTAAAAAATACTTATGTTTACAGAGATGTTGCATTATGTTTATTATACAAGTATGTCAAAAAGTATTTTTTTTTTAAGTAAAATAGTTTTTTATTTTTGTGATGTGAAGTATTTATATTATAGTGGAGTCTCATGCGGGCAGTTAGTTTTTCCCTTCCCTGAGGCCCGGGATTGACTAAACAAATACTACGCTACACAAATTGAACTCATAAATTCAATTTTATTTGATTTCTACCCGAAATGTAATTGATTTGAATAAAAGGTTTTATGATACATATGATACTAAAAAAAATAACGGATTTAACAGTAACTTAGTTATTGATATATATCAAATCATACTACAATAAATGTGTATTTGAATTGTATTTACATTTTGAAAACAATGAATATAAATCGGTGTTCGAACATAGAGTCTCAATCCTAAGAAAAAATAAAATAAAGGTTTATTAATAAACTGTAAGTCTCTATATAACTTATACGTATGCAGGATGTCTCGAAAAGTATGTACTATTTATGTTGGCCGTCGGGCTGAGGTCGTATAATTTATTGGTCCCTATATTTTTTTGAAAATGAAAAAGGGACCAGCTGTCATAGATAACGCTGAACGATACCGCGGCACTACTATGATTAACTGAATTTGTGCGGTCTCAACTCGAGACCACGAATATTAACGAGATATGGCTTTAGCAGGACTAGCCCTTTGCCAGACTGCAGCTGAAACCATAGCAATGGTGCATGTGCGGAACGTCCAAATCCGTTTGTCAACTAGCAATAAATGGGCTTTTGCACGGAATAATTTGTTGCCGAAACGGGAGGTAATATCGATAGTCAATATGACCGATACGGCCAGCACGCGTATTGTTTGTTGTGATGCGTTACGATTCGAACAGCGTTCTCAGCATTTAACGTTCCTAGTTGTTCCGTTGGCCGCACGTGACGAGTTCGATAAGGTACTTGGCAGTGGCGAAGCGTCATAGGACACAATGAGACAACGTCTCCTCACTTAGAAATTAGAAAACAAGACAAATAATTTTGTTTTATAGAATATTTACAAATTTTAACGTCATTTATATTATAAATAAGATGTATGTGCTATCATTGGTTATATATACTAAGTATTTATAATTAATGGGGTACGATGTTTTAATATTTGTTAAAATCGATTTTTCATTGTACAGTTAAGTTATTGTAGTCTTATAGAATTCTTAAAATAGATTAGTTGCTCGCGATACGACCGTGTGTATAAGCTGGCGACGTGGGTCATTCCAAATATGATATTAAATCAAAGAGACGTTCCGATGCAACGTCTCCTAATAAAGGGCGCGCGGGTACGGGGTTAATTTTAATGTAAGTGGGATTTACTATCTACGCGATGAGATGCGTCTCGCTGTCTGCATTTTATCCATAATGATTATTGACGTCCTTATCGCGTTGTCACACCATCGTCCACTAAAAATCGTGATAGCCGATAGGTATAGGTACGTGTTTCTTAATATTTGTTAATTTTATATTGTAGTTTGTAATTTGTCCTCGTGGCTGATGATTTAATTAATGCCGTTTTGAATGATGAAATTATTGATTACTCATACGAAAAGCAATTCGAGTTAAAAAATAAAAGACGTTGTCCTTAATTAAATTTAACGACGTCTGACGGAAAATCAATTCGAAAATGTCGATTTGTGTGGTACTCTTAACGATGCGAGTTGCAAATTTACCTGCAGTATATTATGGTACATAACATTTTATTTTGTTTGTTGTAATAGCACTTATTTTTATTATTATTTAAAGGGAATCGCGATGTTTTTAAATACAGTATTTAATTTTGTTTTTAGTCATTGGAACGTTTATTCATTACCGTGTAGATAAAATGAAAATGGTAAGGGAGTCCAGGAGCATTAGTGAAATTTTTTCCAATGCTTCCCCGACCAAAAAAAAACTCACGCCTCGCCACCGGCACACTCGGAGTCGGTGCGGCCGTAGACGCGCACCGCCGAGCAGACGTGACGTTCAGCGTCAGACAACGCGTCGGCGGCACGTGCGAATTGCACACGTTGTTCACGCTGCGGCCGCACGCGCGATTGCGTTTTTGCTTAGCGCTCGACGTGCCGATTGGCGGACGCGTACAGCAAATGTGCGCGACGAAAAAAATTCGCGTGCCGTATGCAAACAGCATTCGCGAACGGGTTAGCTCTTGGCGGGGGGCACGGGGCGTGATCGGAGGAGAGGCGAACGCGCGATTAGACCAGACGCCGCGGTAATCTTGCGACGCACGTGCCGGCATACGTTTATGAGCTTATTGCGGAGTGCACACGCGTTACCGTTTTACATTTAAGACACTGCGCCGCGACGTACGCGCGCCCCGAACACGTTGAAGCGGTCGGTGAAGTGTCGTCCGAACGTCGTCCCTTCTACGTGGTACGTGCCGCGCATTATCGCGTACCTTCGGTCCTCGTGCACGTCACACGCGTACGTATACATTATCGACGAATATTATATTTGCTCACGTTCGGCCTGTCAATCGTGCCTCCGCACAACACACGCATCAATTTATTTACGATTTAATCGAGTTTATTTAGGATTGTTTCTGTACCTCTCGCACGTATTGCGTATATTGACTATACACCGTAAACGTACACCCGTATCTTGCCGACGCACAACGCGCCGCGACCGCGTACACCGCAACGCGGTCGTGCGTGTACGCCGAGTGAAACGTATGTGTGCTTAGGTGTGCGTGCGTGCGTAAACGAGTGTGTGTCGGGGGATGATGATGAACGTATACGGTATTAAACGGATGTCCATACGCGTTTATATGCGCACGTCGACCCGACGGACCGGTGGAAAAAAATTACATTTCCACCATCGATCATCGTGTATTATAATAATATTATGTATTGCCAATCGTATGCCGTTGCCGACGCGTACGCTATACAATATTTAACGCGCACGGATATGTTCTATGCATGACGATCTGTTCGTATATTTCCGCAGTGTCCCGTCATAAGCGTAACGTATATGCTTAGTGCAATTATTTGGCCACGGCGAAGTTTCGTTCGCAATTATCTCGAAATTTTCACCATTCATGTACCTATACTTTAGATCCGGGTTGGCCGCTAATCTTAATCCCGGGAGCCGCAAGTGTATGAAGTTATTAATTCGAAGCGAACCACATTGTGTGCGAGTCGTCTATAAGATGAATACACAGTTTATAAAATTAGTACACATTTTTCATTTTGTTATTTTATTATTTAATTTTTATTGACATTATTATTACTCATTATTTGAAGAAAGAGAATTTCGAGAAGATTATAAGAAGTGCTTTTTCCAGTGTTCACATGCTGAGTACTTATAATAATAAATAATTTAATTGACAAAATTTAAAATTACACATGTAGATGTAAAATAAACAATAATAATACAAAAAAGAACCGGATGGGCCTCGCTCTGCTGTACAGTTGGGGGTGGAGTGCACCTCGTTTATAGGATAGGTCATTATTACAATGGATTTGTTAAATTTGAATGCAATGATAGATATCATTGTATACGAATAACGATTCTGAACGGAGTTCATATGTTTGTCTAGGATATAATACATTGTTATTTATAAATATTGTAAAAAGTATATTTTATTTTGAAACGATAAATATATATTTCAATTAGGATGGGTTGGCAGTTGCATACAGCGACATAATTTGTCAGTCTAGAATATTATTCATTATATTATATTTTACATGTAATTTTATGTCAATATTCGCTGTTTAAACGCTTATAAAAAAAATTGTGCCTATGGATTTAAACAATTTTTGAATGACAATAAGAACTACTTCTGTGGAATCTTTTATTAAATTTTCAAGTATTTTGTACGAGCCAGATTTTTATTAGCGATTATAAAAAAAAATGTAAAAAAATCGAATATTTTAAATACCTATAAGTGGCTTAAAAATCAATATAATATTTTGAAAAAAATATGACATAAAAAAAGTGCCAATCTTAACAGCTGGTAAAAATTTCAAAAATCTGCGACTTATACTATTTGAATTATAACAAATATTTAAAATCGTTTGAGAATAAATCGCTATTTTATGCAATTTCGTAAATATTTATATTTCAAACAGTCATACAATTTTTTCCTCTTAGTCCGGTAGAAATTTTTTTAAAGATTTTTGAAGAGTAGCTCATAGATAACCTAGTGTTAAAATTTTGAACCTTCAGTATGAACAAAAAAAATTTTATGAATTTTTATCTACAAAATAACTTGCAAATTATCGTGATTTTTACACATTTTATACAAATTTGAGCATTAAGGGCTTATAAAAAAAATTGAGCTAACCGATCATCGTTATTTTTTAGTTACGATAAGTTTAACTTATTATAAACCTAGTATAAAATTTTCAAGAGTTTTCGCTCAACCAATTAAATTTTATAGATGTTTAAAAACAAACATTTTACAAAAATCGAAAATTTAAATTGTCTATAAATAAGTCAAAATATGTCAAAATACTTTGAAATCTTAACCATGTATAGAGAACGTCAATATAAAGATTTGGTGAAAATTTCAAGTTGTTGCGGTTTTTCATTTTTGAGTTAGAGCATTTTAAAAAAAACCGATATCTTTGTCAGTCTAGAATATTATACATTATATTATATTTTACATGTAATTTTATGTCAATATTCGCTGTTCAAACGCTTTTAAAAAAAAATTGTGCCTATGGATTTTAATAATTTTTGAATGACAATAAGAACTACTTCTGTGGAATCTTCTATTAAATTTTCAAGTATTTTGTAGGAGCCAAATTTTTTTTATCACCGATTATAAAAATAAAATGTAAAAAAATCGAATATTTTATATGTTTATAAGTGGCTTAAAAATCAATATAATATTTTGAAAAAAATATGACTTAAAGAAAATGCCAATCTTAACAGCTGGTAAAAATTTCAAAAATCTGCGACTTATACTTTTTGAATTATAAAAAATATTTAAAATCGTTTGAGAATAAATCGCTATTTTATGCAATTTCGTAAATATTAAAATTTCAAACAGTCATAAAATTTTTTCCTCTAATTCCGGTAGAAATTTTTTTAAAGATTTTTGAAGAGTAGCTTATAGATAACCTAGTGTTAAAATTTTGAACCTTAAGTATGAACAGAAAAAATTTTATGAATTTTTATCTACAAAATAACTTGCAAATTATCGTGATTTTTACATATTTCGTATAAATTGGAACTTTGAGCACTTATAAAAAAAAATTGTGACTTACGATTTTAGATTTTTTTTTATCAGTTAAGGAACTACTTATAAGAAACCTTGTATTAAATTTTCAAGATTTTCTGGGCAGCCAAAAAAATTTTATCGTTATTTAAAAAAAAAATACTTAAAAAAATTGAAAATTTCAATTGTCTATAAATAGCTTAATAAAAGTCAAAATACTTTGAAAATTTAATGGTGTATAGAGAACGCTAATCTAAACATTTGGTGAAAATTTCAAGTATTTACATCGATTAGTTTTTGAGTTATAGCAAAATAAAAAATTTGATTATGTCGAAAACTGGTTTTGCGTAAAAACTCCCGTTTTTCCCAAATTTTTTTATACACGAGTACATTAATAACAAATAATATTTTAATTTTTTTCTTCTGTGGTTGAATAATAATAAATTTTGTTTGTAGTAATACCACATGTTATCTATTATATTATATACATTTTTACATCGACATCACTTGCTCATTCTAATGAACTCATTTATACTTAATATATACTTATGCTATGCATATAATTTTATAAATATGTAATCAATACATTAATTGAAATTTTTAATTGGAGCAGATTTTAGTTTTTATGTTATATTTGTATATTATTTTAAAAATATATGTTAATACATTTTTATGTTAACTATAAACTATAGCACGTGAACTTATGAATTTCACATTTTATTTTATGGAATATACTTTTTAGTTTTTAGTGTCTATAAAAAAATCAGAATCTCATTCGTAACTACGTTATTATTTTGTTTTTACTATCAAAATTCTATGGACATATGTATCTCTTGTAATATTTCTTGTCGATATAGAACAAATATATACGTATAAAATGTATTGTAAACGCGTTTATATACTGGTAAATAATTTTATGTAGAGTCTAAATTGTGGAGCGTATAGTATTAAAATAAATATTTATATATGCAATCAATTTATTTATTACTCATATTATTTTCAATTTAAAAACATTTATAGCTGTATTTTTTGTATTTCAGTAAAAACCTATATAAATATATACTAGCACTCGAGGGATTATAATTGAAAATAACTATGTATGAAAGGACAATGAAAAAGTTAAAAAAAAAAACACTAAAAGGCCTTAAGACTTAAATGTTTTTTAAGTGTCTTTATGAACGACGTGCAAAGAATGTTCATTTTGTTTAACATCAAGTCACTAGTTGGCCACTTTCCGATGTGTACCTATAGAATATTATAATATATACACTTACGTGCGACAGAAATAAGCGTAAGTTTGTGGAAAAGGAAGGTCGTACGTACAAATGTGTTTACGAAAACTACTCCCCGTATCGTACGTGTAATCCCTATGTCCCTCAGCAACGTCACGTAAGTGCGAAACGAAAGACAAAAAAGAAAAAAACATCAATATATTCAACTAGTGTTGTTCGAGTAAAAAAAACTTTTGTCTACATAGCGCTCCTATAAATAAAACATTTGTTGAATACACGATTTGGTTCTTGAACGTCCATTATCATATAATAACCAACAAAGACCATAAGTTGTATACATAATATTGTAATGCCCTATTGATACCGAGCGTGAACAAATAGTTATGGATAAAATAAAAATGTTTCTCAATAATTTTCATGTTTTTACGATCATACGTCACATACATATACCTAGTATGGATATTTTACATTTATATCATCGAGTAATGTAAAATCTCGAATAATTATCGAAGATGTGGTTCTCGTATAATTTATGTTTCATATAAACGAAAAAATATAGATTGCGATGACCATGTCATCCGTTCACATAAATGTATATTATGAGAGTCATTGTATAATACGACTATTATGTGAACACCTTCACACCGCGTGAGTGTCTATAACCTTTAGGTCCCGATGTTAGATATTTCCATAGGGCATTTCCATTCAGACACCTGTAAATGACTTGCCATGTATTTTACGTTTTTATATTATATCAATGCGTATGGTGATTTAATTATTTAAAAACGTCATGTTTTGTAGACATATCCGCTACCATCCTGTACGAAAAAAGGTCTACATATTAATACTTCGTTTCTATTTTCATTTAAATATTGTTTTTCGTTTACTTTAAGCGGCTTTACTTATTTATTTTTTCTTTGTTGTAGCTGAATTATGTATAACGTTAACATTATTATTTAACAGAGCGAAATATGTATTTTCAATAAAAAAACCTGTCACATCCTCTCAGTTAATATTAAAATTGTCCTATACAAGCAGCTTATTTTTCCTGCAATGGCAAATTTGGAAATTGACTAAAGTATTAAATCTAAATTGGTTTCAATTCTTCCAACCATAAACAACGAATAAACTTACGTTCAGGAACAACATCCTTCGTAACGGTCTCAATGTTTCTTCTCCCTGTATTAGCTTCCACTCACAATAAAAAATCCACTCCATCAACTTTAGCACACTTTTATCCCCTAATATCAAATCTCTTTCCATTGCTCAAAGCGTAATTGGAAACGTAAACTTCCGAACAAATTATTTTAAAATGAAAAAATAAAACTTTAAAATAACTCAATAAAAAAATAAAAAAATCCAATTGACTTGATGTATTGTTACTTCAATCAAGCCCTCAAGCCTTATAAATATTTTTATACACGTTAATGTATTGTATTGTATTCATTGAATACAAATTTGTAAATATTCGTATTTTTCAATAGAAAAAAAGTAAAAATACTATACCAATATGTATATTTGTACAGATATTTCGTATACTACTATTTTACATAATTACGTATGCAAATTATATTTATATTATACTCTTCATAAAATTAGTTGCCGTCTATTAAAGCGCTAATAATTTAATTTCGCTAAGATGTCATTTAAATTATTGGACCGAAAACGCAACGATAGTAGAGTATATAATTTAAGTAAATAACATGGTTTTCTTTTTATTTAATTGCATTTCGCGTGATTTTGATTAATCAAAATATTCTTGAAATAAATTACTATTTTTTAGAGTAGTGGATTGTAGATTTAATTATATTTGAAAAAAAAATATAAGAAAAACATTTAAAAAAAAAAAAAAAAAATGTTTTTCTTGTGCCACCATATGTTATTAATTATTTTTTATAATGAAATTGTTTGATGTTTAACTTTAAACAGCGTATATTTATAGTTATAAAATAATTATTTAAATATGATTATAAGTATAATTTATATACCTATATATATATATTTTTTTTTTCTTGTCACTTATTATTAATTTATTTGTAAGTTCATTTTTATTTTATACACGCATTATTTCATCTTTTCACTTCTTTGGTGTTTAACTTCTATGCGTTATACCTCACACGTTACATAATTGTATTACTGTTTTTTTCAAAAATATACTTGAAATAAATAATTAATAATCGATATACGTAAATATTATAATATATTATGTACTATATTGTTATTTAAGTTTTCATATTTTTTCTTATAAACATTTTAGGACTCCAATCAGTGACAAAACGTTTAGACACAGCATTCTTATCCCAATCGGCCACGAAGCTCCTAACCCCCTCGCCACATTTAATTATTAAATATATATATTTTACGGAGAATCACAATATGTTCGAGTGAATTGTTATAAAAACATATATAATATCATGAAATATAATTTACAATACATTTTACGATGTATGATAAACATTAAATATTAACGTATAAATCGTAAACATTGTTTATTGAATACAATTTCACCTACAACCATTTAACAAAAGACATAAATATTGTTATATTCATAAAAATTAGGTCGCCTCCAAGTTAATAGCTGTGCAGATATGAGAGTTCTAATCAATTAATTAAATTTCTAATGCATGCATTAAATTTAACACAACAATTTCTAAAAATATGATAGGGTCCTGATTGTGCAAAAGTTATTAATTTTTTCTTAATTTAAGAATACTTTTATTAATAATTTTTTTAAATCTTGTGATATAACTAGCGTACGTTTTGAAGTTCTAATATTATTATACTCAATCATAGTGTACAAATTAATAATAAGTGAAGATTAATAAGAATAAATATTTTTAATTTTTTTATGTAGCACACTAATACAGTGAAACTTGTTAAATAAGTACTTAATTTAATGTAGTCTCTAATTTAATGGTGGTATGTATTTTATAAGCGAAACCCCAAAACGAAATACTATACGAGACTATAGATTATATTAAAGCTTTGTATACTATAATTTTTGATATATCACTTGGAATATTTTTTAGAGTTTTAAAAACAGAAGAATCTTCTTAAGTTACGTATTAGTTTATCGATATGTACATTCCACTTCAACCAGTCATCAAGATAATTCAAAATTATTAGTCAGTCGGTCAGTCAAAATATTTGCCCTTTTAATAGTAGAACCACAAAAATATCTAGTATACAGTGTACAAGAGTTATTATGTAGTAAAAATGTATTAAACTTCTGATTATGATTACTATTAATAATAGAATTATTATCCAACCGGGGTAAGACATTGTTTAATGTTGGCAGCAATTATTTTGTTCTCAATACTATTCAAACCGTCACTAAGTAATAAATACAACAGCTGTATCATCTGCAAAGCACAATATTTAATGATTAGTACTTTAGGTAAAGTGTTAATTTATGTAAATTCTAAATAGTAAAGGACCCAGTACTGTACCCTGAGGCACAGTGATTACTCATTACTGTATATATTACTGATTTTAACCATTTGATACCTATTTATAAGATACGACTTGAAAAGTTAGTTTGATTCCTCTATCTCCAAAATATTCTAGTTTTACGATTATAATGCAATGGACAACAGAATCGAATAACTTTTTTAGGTCTACAATCACACTAATAACTTATTTTTTTTTTCTAATTTATCAGATATAATTTTTGTTACCTAGTAAAGTGCGTCCTTAGTAAATAGATTGTTCCTAAATGTAAATTGATTTTTACTAAAAAATTCATTTTTATCCGAAAATGCTTTTAATTTATTTTTTAAAAATTTTCAAGTAGTTTAGATATTAATCAATGTAATGTTATTGATCTATAGTTAGTACATTTTTTAATGTTAATTTTTTTTGGTTTTTTTTTCGGTATAACAATTTATTCTTTGTAACTCATTGATAATTCTCCCGCAGATGAACACTTATTGAATTTAATAGAAATTAATTTATTATAATAGTACTTATATATTGTTAACCGTTTTTTTAATAACAAGTTAGTCAAAGACATTTCATAAAAAGAGTGTTCTTTATATTTACTAATAAGGTAACTTATTTCTTCTGGTTCATTTGGTTACAAATAAATAGAGTTAGTTATACAACAATTTTTGTTGGGTTCATTCCATTCTTCTTTTAAAATTATTCATATTAGTACTACAGTATTTCATTTATTAATAATTTTTTATTTGTAGTGTTATATGTTTTTTTATTACATTCCCATATTTTTTTTAAATGCATACCAGCTTTATGGATTTTATTACAACAATACAAATTTTTCGTAAGTTTAATTAATTTTTGCAATATATGAGTGTTCTTTTACAAAATATGTTTTTTTGATGTAACATTAAATGTTTGTTTAAGGGTTATATTATACCTTTTTTCTCTTAACCTCATTGAGGTAATGATATCGGCTGAAGTACAAAGTTTTAATTTACAATTTTTTTTTTTTTTTATAGTTACGTTGAATTTAAATGGAAGATAATTTGATTAATTTATTAATTTTATCATTAAAGAATTCAAACGATTGCGTAACATTTTTACCTTCAAATAGTGCACTCCAATTCTCTACTTGTATTAATAAATTTAAGTGTAGGTAGAGAATAGGTAAGTGTAGGTAGATGTAGAGTTCTACTCTATCATATTTTTTTAATAATTTTATAATTATTTTTTATAATTTATAATTTACTGACAATATCTCCCGATTCATATTTAAAATTTAACTAAAATGATGAGTTATACTGCTACGAAGAACATACAATTTGACATTTCTATTAGAAACATTTTTATAAATAAATGATCAATTCAAGTGTTTTGATTTCAAGAATTTTGTATTTTAGTATAAAAATTACACACAGAATAAATTCCATTTTGTGCTAATACATTTGCAAATGTTATAGATTTCAAGTTATTTACTTAAAATATCTATATTTATACCTCCACAGATGATATGTTTGCTTTTTGAACCCATAGACAAAAGATATAGATTTACGGAAAATATATACTCTTCAGTATTATTACTTGGTGATTTATAAATTCCTGGTAAATAATATAAACATTTATCCCAAGAGAAAATAATTTCCAATGAGTTACAACCTAGTATTATATATTTACTATTGTTCTTGACTGAACAATTATTTTTAATTAAAATCATAAACCATCAGCTTTATTATAAAAATGGGAAATTAATAAGAGTGAATTTATTAATTGAAAAGTTAATATCTGTGTCATGCCGAGTTTCACTCATAATTTATAATATCAAACTGACGACTAACTGTATTTAGCAAAACTAAGAATTAGTCTATATTTGTTTTAAAACTTTTAATATTTATTAAAAACACTGAAATGTTATTATCATAGACTTTGTTATATGAGCTACCTACGTAATTTGATTCAACAAAAATTTACCTCATTAATTTCTTCTATTATTTTAATATTAATGCTTATCATAAGAAAAAAAAATAAAAATCATATATATTTTTAATATCATGTTTCTAACAACATATTATGTACATCATTATTAGTTATTACCTTAAATAAATATGATAAATTAATAAACATAAATATGTTCATATTAAATGTTATAAATCTATGTCTATTCTCTGTGCAAGAGATTGCGTCATATATTCATTACAGTTACTTCGAAATCGTTTTTATGATATTACAAACGTGACTTTTTTTTTCCATCTAGTCTGATGATATTGAAAACGATAACGTATTCGTTTCCTGTCTTCGAATAATAAACCATTTCACGGTACCCAGTGTCAATAGCGTTGATTGTTCAGTGAAATAGTATTTATTTTCGTTTTTTATCGACTATCCCTGAACTGTAAATTCAATACAAACGAAATTATTTGTTAGTCGTAAAATATCAACGTATCTAACAATATTAATGTGTACGTTCAACCATCAACCATATAGTCATATATCACTAATATTTATTTAATAGTTCAACTTATTAAAAAAAAAAGAAAAATAATTCTTATCAATTGTTCGTAGTTTTTTCTCTTCAAATTTTATTATTTTTCATTGGTATAGAAATGATAGTTTCGTAAAAATCAAATTGATAATAATATAATTGTGATATATCGATCGTTGATTGTAATTTAATTGTAACAATGAGGCGTCCACAATGAATCGGTTTACTGGGCTGATGCAATTTCATAATATATTTCGACGGTAGTTTGAATTCGTTTTGCTGTAGTGCCTTGTAAATATAAAATACAGATAAGTAATTGATTTTTTTCCCCGTATACATTTTTATAAAGGGACTGGAACATTTGAAATTATTCCCGGTTATATACAGTTCGTAAACCACATGTCTCCGGATTAACGTGAGGGCAGACACGCTCGTGAACGGTTCGGTAGATATTACGTTCTCGTATGTTTTTATTTCACCAGAAAACGCCAGAAACAAATGATAATCCCTTGCCGTTGTTCGCACCAGTGATTATTAATTAATGCACGCGACCACAACGTAAAATATTGCCTGTCCGCTATACAGACGCGATTGTTACCCAAACCTATATAGCACTACATTGCAAAAAAAAAAAAAAACAAAAATAGTATATAATGGTAAAAAAAATTTAGCATTTGATTTATTTAAGCCCGTTCGTTTTGAAAATAGGCAGAACGCATTAGAAAAATTATTCATATCGAAATCTGTGGCACAAATAAAATCATAATTTACAATTTTTCACGTATTAGTATGAAATTATTAACGATGAAACATTGCACGATAATAATATGGGGGATGACAAGCGAAAAAATAAATACATTCCTTCCTTCGTAGGATATAATATTTATTACCAAATTGGCATTGGGCATTCGCGATGAATCAATATCGAGTGGTCGGTTAAGGGATACAAGAATGAAATAATTAAACGTTGCTGCGGACGATGATCGACGGCACAAATGTACTGTCCATCATTACAGTGGCGGTGCCAGGATTTTTGTTTTAAACAGAGCCAAGAGTAGGCCTACAATTCACAAAAAGCCATAAATAATAACAATAATAATTAATATGAGTTATTGTATTTTAAAATTTTAAACGATCGCAATGACACTACGATAATACTACTTGAAAAATAATTCCTTCTAGAGTGAAAAATGACTATATAATTGTGTATAAAATCAGGCCACCGGTAGGGCTAACTGTTAGGACCAGGCATTTTCAGGTGTATTAGCAATAGCCCGTCCCTGGCGCCGCCGCTACATTATTATCGTGTAACATGCGTGTGATTTATACGAAGGACGTACAGGACGTTATGTTATTGTTCCCGTGCGTCGATCATAATGTGTTAATGATCTTCGTTTGCACACATGTGGCGCGCATATATTCATCACGTAGGCGTACGTAAAACGTACACGTCGAACTACTGTTACATAATACTACTCGATTTATCTACAAGTGCGTGTACTGTATGTTAGCGGGATTCGATTAATTACGAAAATTAAAACAAAATATGAATCTATTTAATTTATACATGTAACCAAAGGAAAAATCAAAATGTTATAACTCTTCAGAATTAATTAATAGCATTCTATCGATAAGTTTAAATTGAAAGGTGATAACTATAATTTTAAGTAAAATTATTAGAGCTCGGATTTTTATGGGATTTTTTTTCTATTGATCCAATTCAATGCGGACCTGGATACAAATTTGATTGACGTTCTACTGGATCAAATAATACTATTTTTAATTTGCATGTTTCTGAATATTTTGATATTTTGTTGTTGTTGTTAAAATGCATATATTGCGTTTATTTGAGTATATTATGAATGCATATATAGTAATTTTTATTGCACAAATGCATACATATATCAGTAGTCTTAAAGGCAAAAAATCCGATCACAATTGATGATAAAAAAAAAAGATGAACATTTCTAGAATTAAATTTTGGAACGTTATGAATTATTATGGCTCCCAGTAAATCCAAATCGTCAGCACTATTGTTTAATAAATTATTAACAAAATTAACATCGAAGAATTTTCTTCTTTGTGCTGAAGATACAATGCCTAGTTTTACTCTTAACGAAAATATATGACATTATATTGTACTAGGTGTTATCCTATTCTTCGTGGAAACAATATTCACGTTTCAAAATTCCACCGAATTGTATTATGTTCGTACATTAGGTTCATGGCCATCAAACGGACGCACGTGTGCGGCGTTAAAATTCACCGTCGACGTTTAGGTAAAAGTAAAAATAAATAGTCTTTAATTAGATCCCACGGGAAAATATTCAATTATGAATAATATTTTGCGATTTTTAACGTCGTTTTATGTTAAGTGTGATTTTTCGCATATTCTAATGGCATGTCTCTCGCTTTCAGACATTCGCCTCAGTTTATTTACATTTCTCCACCATCATAATATTTATTCTGTAGATCCTTCAATTCTCAATTCTAATTCCATTCCAGTAATTTTAAATTTTCTAAATTTGATAAGATCCGTAGAGTTCCTAATTTAGTTTAAAGTTCACTTTTTATAATTCTATTTTTATTTTTTTTTTTTTCTATTGTAATTTGTTTTTTCCCTTTTTTTTCTTTAACTTTATTTTATTGTTTGTTATGTTTCTTATCTCTTTTTATTTCTTATTTTCCGTATATTTTTTTTATGTTTTTAGTTTTTTGAAAAAAAAAAAAGGAAAAAAGTCGTTTCATTGAAGCAATAATTATGTCTCTGGCTACCGCACACATTACTAAACGTTTTCAAAATCCACATTGTTTTTAACGTATAGTTTAGGCGAATTAACGTACTATCATGAAAGTTGTACCCTAGGTATATCCCTGTCCCAGGCCCAAAAACTAAAATAAAATGTATATATTTACGACCGAATTCAAATGTAGATACTATTAAAATTTATTACACTATAATATTTGTATTTACAAGATACCAGTTCAAAAATCATAAATGACTTGCTACATAAATTATAATAATATCAAGACACAAATGTATTTTCATATTTAATTTGAATTTCAATGATAAACCTAATTTTTGATTCATAATTTCATAGGTATAAACCGATGGATATTGTACAGATACTTATTTTTTAGAAAAATTTTGAAAAAACGTCACTGTCCGTGCGCAAACCAATTGAATGTTAAAAAATTCCGAAAAACACTGCTGCAGCAGTGTTTTAATCGAAAAACGTTAATTGTAAGCTACAGCAGGGTAGGCGTATATATGTAGACAATAATAACCAACGGGTCGGTAAAATACACAATCGTAATGGATTTCAAATACCCGTCGACGTAAAAAAAAAAAAAAAACGAACGAATTTAAACAAAAAAATAAAAACCATAAACCTTTCCGATGTTATCCCAACGTGATCATGTGTGACGCATTATGCGTCGTACACTCGGTTAGGAAAAACATCGGGTTGGCCTATCACCGCAGTGCCGTACGAAAAGTGACGGGAGGGGGGGGGGGAACAAACACGTTTTTCGTTAAATGTGTACATTGGTAATGGAACCGCGCGCATCGGCCAGAACAATATTGATATTATCGATGTATAATCTGTGCAGGCGACCGTCTGTGTGTACGCGTACACGTTTACCCCATTGTGAGGATTTAATGGGGTTCCAGGGTCGCCGTTGGCCTTGTCCGGTGCGGTATGCCGGCCGCACGTACCTCGGCAGTGTCTATAATAATGTCCGCGAAGGGACACCGCACCCCATGCCGTACCGTTGTACCCTACATACTACGCGATGGCGCCGATTATTATCCCGCGGAATTTCGATAGGGTCGAGTCGCCGTGTCACATCCCGCGCACACCCGGGACGGGGACTTGTTGAAACGTTATTATATTTACACGGGGATTCGGCTACACGTATTTTATCTTGTGTACCGATATCGGGATAGCTATTATTATTTTTTTTACAACCTTTCGGCGAACGGTCCCGTTCGCAATAAACGCGTGCGCATCAAAATAATGTCCACAACATTTTACGTTTAATTTCTTTACGCGTCCACGCCCTCGTGGGCATTTCACCGATATACCCTTCGCGAAGCGACTCGCAATGTGTGCAGAGTCGAGTAAATACTGATAATTGTTTACACGAGTGTACTGCGATATAAAAACCAATTTATCGAAGACCGTACTAACACTTACACACACTCACACGACCGAGCACAAAATACTTATTATTTTATATTATTAAACGGACTTAACAAATATTATTATTACGTATTTATTGTCGTTCACGTCGTCTCCATTCGACTTTTCCGACGTTTTCTAGAAAATATATATTTTATGACGACCATGGTCCGCAATCAATTGTATAAATACATTATATTTTTAATGCAGCCGTGCCGTATCATAAATGTATGTTTCTGCACATTTTTAACCCATTGGACGATTTGTGTTGTATTCCACAGACTTTTGGAGTTTATATGAAATCATGTCCATAAAATCGCGACTAAACACGAAAAAATCAACGAAGTAATACGTTGAGAAAATTTTTTTTTCTCATACACATAATTTATTTCAATACAAGAGTTTATTTAAAATAAGTTCTTAGTAGACATTGATATAATAAGTAATACATATACTTTGGTTATTATTTATTATTGTCTAAAATGTATTGATGTAAGATATACTATTTCTATTAATATTTAGAATTTAACAAATTTGATAGATATATTATTTTTATAATTCATACTAAAAAATAGTTATGAACATTATTTGGTAAGTTGTGTTTTATTTTCTTTAATATGTTTATGTATTTTTTTAATAATATTTAAATTAAAATTATTTTTATGGGCAGTATTAAAGGTAATATTGAGCTTGTATTGATATTATGTTTATTTAACGAATTACATTCAAGTCTATTAATTCTGTAGATACATTAGAGTATAGAATGTTGAATTAAAAAATGATATTTTTTGATAATATGAGTAATTAGAATCATGTGGTATTATAGCTTCAATTTGAGTAGGTTTCTTGTTAATATAAAATTCAAATTTTTCATCCATTATGGACATTGTAAGATCTAAAAAATTTAATTAATTATTTATACTTTGAGAGTAAATTGTTTTTATTATTTCGTTTAAATAGTTAATTAAATATTCGGCTTGTATATTTTTATATCTAAATAAAATGAAAGTGTCATTAACAGATGTTTAATATGTTTTTATCAATGAAATGTATATTATGCTGTTAATTATATTAATGGTTTTATTTTTACGCATAAATTTCTTATCCATAACTAACCCTTTTTTTTGGCAAGTATAATTTATTATTATATTGTAATTAGTTTTGATTAATAATTATATTTATTGATTCAATAATTTCTGGTTTTTCGTTTTGAATTGAATTTATTACTGTATATAAGTTTATTTTTTTTATACGTTCAATTTTTTTTTTTAATATTCCAGATTACGCATTTAATTTCTATATATAAATTATTTATTTATATCTTCATTTTTAATGGATAATATTTTAGATTCTAATCCTATGTAGATATATATCTATATTATATTTGTATAAGTAACATATTGTTTTCATGACAAAATGTTGATATATTTTTCAATTCTGTTGAAAGTAGATATCATGAAGTGCACAAGATTATTTTCTCTCTTATTAAACAATACTGTAAGTTGTAGATTGTTTTGAATTATTTATTCGTTTTCTGTTGATCGCACGCTTGGTCGTAATAATAATTATTGCGCTTACTATGTAAACACAGTCTTCGACGAAATTGTGTTGTCGGTTTCCACGAATTGTCATTGTACTGTTCATCGCGTACCTACCCAATGCGCTTTAAAAATACACGAATTTACATAAAATAATTGTATTACGGAAACGAGGACAAGTATTACTACTGTAGGAAATCAATGTTGACGTCAAACGCGTTGAATGATGTATGATTTTAACAAATCTGTTCACCGTTGATTTATCATCAAAATAATGTATACCTATGTATAATATTTACTTTGAGTTCTTTACGCATCCACGTCCTCATACGTATTTCACCAGTTTACCCTTCACGAAGCGATTCGCAATGTGTGCAGAGTCGAGTAAATACTGATAATTGATTACACGAGAGTACTGCGATATAAAAACCAATTTGCTGTAATTTGTACACATACACACACGAACGATCATACAAATACTAAACGGTCGTAACAAATATTATTATTTCGTATTTAACGTCGTTCGCATCGTCTCCAGTCTACTCTATTCGTTTACTATCGTTTTCTAGAAAATATTTATTCTGTGACGATCACAGTTCGCAATCAACAGTGTAAACACATTATATTTTTAATGCAGCGCGCCACATCAAAATGTTATATATCTGCGCACTTTTCCTATTTAACGATTTGTTTTATATTCCGCCGACTTTTGGAAATAATATCAATTAATTTTGAAAAATACGGGCATACGTCGTCATCATTTTTGGATTTCTTTCGGTTTATATAATACATTTTTATTGTATAATATTTTGG
This sequence comes from Sipha maydis, assembly GCA_034509805.1. Lineage (NCBI taxonomy): Eukaryota > Metazoa > Arthropoda > Insecta > Hemiptera > Aphididae > Sipha > Sipha maydis. The sequence goes on from JASXSY010000333.1 coordinate 82,090, forward strand.
ACTCTGGTCCCATGAAAGTGTATATAAGTAATAAATATATATATATATATATATATATATAAATTATTATTTTTGTATCTTTGTGTGTAACATTTTTTTTTTATTATTTTTATTTAACCACGCAAGAGAGATATTTGAATCCCTGATACACACATGATTACTTGAATACCAGATTGCTATTTTTAACTCGCGTACTCAACGGCGGGGTGAATGACAATCGTAATGGGTAAAATATTAACGTATATTTCCACACGCGATGATAACTATTTTATAATAATAATTATTATTATGATTATTGAATAATTTCACCTTGACCAGTATACGTGAATTTGATTCAAACTTACATATACATATAATAGTTTTCAATTTATTTTTATTCTCATCATTTGTCATCGAATTTTGTGCCACCTGGGCTTTTTCAACTCTATCATTATTGGGTGTATCTGTTTTCGTTCAAAATTGACTTTTGGTTTTTGCCCAAAGAAATATTATTCATCGTAAACAAATAAACTTTTTGGTTGCCACTGTTATGTTCGTATGATACAAGTCATGTAAAATAGCTACATATATATATATATATATATAGGAAACTCTAGATTCTGTAATCTTGTTATATATTGGATACGGTTATAATTGAAAATTTTGCTGAATGAACGAATACAATTCCAAATAAATTAGATATACCACTGTCGTGCTGATGTATCAATCACCTTAGTCAAGTATAATCGAGTTACAATTTATTTGAATAGACTTTACTTCAAACTTCAAATGGCTGTATTTTTAGATAGTAAGAGAGGACAATAAAGTATTACTTTTAATAACTACAAAAAAATACAGATGTTGTTACTAGTTAAGGCGAACAATATTTATTTTTTAATGATCAAATAAAAAGTATTGTTATATTTTTACGTTTGAATTTAAAAATGTTTTGTGAAGTTGATTCAGTTTACGTTGACAAAGCATTTAAATGCTGAGCTCGACTTTTGACTCAAATGTTTATTATACATGGCTTTAAAAATGTAAATTATGTTCCATTGGTTGTTTGTTTATTGTCCGATGAAATATTTGAAACGTATTAGTTTGTTAAAATAACATTAAAAAAAAAAAAAAAATACAATACAGTGGTAACCAAAATGTTTTTTTCGCTTACGATGTATAATATTTCTTTGGGTGAAAACCAAATCACTCTATTTTAAGTTTGAAGAAAAAAAGGTCATCTGAACAAAAAATAAAAGATCGATTTTGGGCGAAAACATGTACGCCCTTATTATTTAAGTAAAATTTCAATAAATACTTATTAATAATAAGTATTTTTTTTTTCTAGTTTTAATTTTAAATGAAATCCTGTATGCTCCGATCATTGGTCTTGGTCACAGGTTGGCAATCCTAAAGCCGTATCTAAGCCCATTGCACGACGCTCCGGGAGATTGAGTAATGAAACGACGGAATTTAATGTAAATATAATTAAATTATTCCTCACAAGAAATTCTCTAACTCCTTGAGGCATGTTTCAGAGTTTAACAAACATGGCGAAATGTTGTAAGTTAATTTGTATATTTATTATTATTATTATTATTATACGGTTCTTATAAATATTTAAGGAGTTCCGGTAAAAATTAAGACCACCTTAATGCACAGTTTTTGTGTTGCGATTGTCGTCGGTTGTCACAGATTGTCGTTGTATTGATCGCCGCGGACCTACAATAGTAGATTTAAAAAATATAAAAAATATGAATTTACATAATGTAATTGTGTTACAGAAACGGTGGCAAGTGTGATTACCGTCAATGTTAGTGTCAAACGTGTTAAATGATTGATGAATTTACCACATCTGTACATCACTGATTTGTCGAAAAATAAACAATTTTTCTGCGTCACTGCTAGCGAAATATTGCTTGATCATGTATTAAAAAGTTTTAACCTAATAAAAATTTGCAATCGACTCATAAGTGCTCGTATTAGTATATTGGTTATCCATAAAAATGTTTTTAAAAATAACTAAAGTCGGATTAAAAGTGGCTCGTAACTTGTGTATTCTAGTAGCTATTTTATTGCTTTCTTTATAATAAAAAAAATAATAATAATAAAATAATAAAGTATATTTAGCACTTGGAAATAACACTGTTGGAAACCGTGGATATAAAATCGAAATCTATACCAATAATAATAATAAACTTTTTTTAAGAAGAAAGTTCTTTTAATTCAATAATAGAGCATTTATAGTACCTATTAACTCAGCTGGTTAACACATTGTTGTTTGTTCATAGTTCATTAAGTTATACGACTTTTATGGGTACATGACGTTAGTTCTCGTTGCTAGAAAGAAAAAAAACACGAATTTATGGCTCTTCAACGCCGTTCAACGTATCATATACGTCCCATAATAAAACATAAATCTTTTATTCAACGTATATTTGTCGTATCCACTTAGTGAAATCGCTCATTTCATGAAGTGGACATCCACTTCATGAATTTGTAATGAAATTGTATCCATTTAATGAAATTGACTTTTCTTTACACCATATGGACAGTTTTTCTTGAAGCGAAAAAAGTAATGTTATCCACATTGTGAAATATTAAAGTTTTGGATAAATTTATAAATTGTATTATACAAAGTTTTTTCTCCATTTTAAAGTATATAATTTACATATAATACGAGTAAGTTCTGCTTCGATAAAATATGATCGATATTCAATATTGAAATAACTTTTTGCTTTCAATTTTTCCATACATTTGATCATTGACTTGGTAATTGATTCTAAATATATTAGACTAAAGAGTAAGGATAAATTAATTGTTTATACGTTATAATTATTTGTTAAGATAGGGCTTAAAAGTATAGTACGCACTCCCTAAAATAACAATCAGCGCGCGTTATTACTCTCAATGAATTTTCGTACATATGTAGATAAAAAAAAAAAATATTTTAATTTATTATATTTTATTATTATATTCAAAATGTTATCAATTAGTAAAATTCTTACGTTTTAGTTTTACCAATTTCAATATCTTTAATCATTTGTATAATTTGTTCTTCTTTATTTAACGGTTTTTTCGAATATGTAATGTAATATTTTAGTTACTTCTCATAAAATAATATTATTTCCGTGTTAAATAGTGGCGTATATAGGAATTCATTTGGGGGGAGGGGGGGGTTATAAAAAAATGTATTTAGTTATTATTATAAATTAACTATATTTTAATAATAAATTATAAAAACTAGAATATTATATAAATTAAATAAAAGCAAAAAAACCAATCTTCGAGGCAGGTTTGCAAAATTATTAATCAATTCTTCAGTGTCTATTGAAGTACTGCGATGAATTGACATGAGGACTAAACCTGTTAGTCGATTTCCACTTGTATTATTTCTTAAGTAAGACTTCAATCTTTTTAGCGTTGAAAATGATCTTTCCGATGATGATACCGGTAATGTTACTAATATTGACATCAAGCACCATTTATTTAGAAAAAAAATCAACGGATATTTTATTGAAAGTATCAATAGCAGACTTTGGACACTTATTCTGAGGAATTTTTTTCCATTTTTCTATCCATACTTTTAATTCTGATTCAAATATAATGTAACTGTGTAAAACATGTTTATAAAAATCTATATATTTTTGAAAATCATAATAACTAAGTTTAAATTTATTGAGGAGATTTGGAATAAACTTTTGTATTACAGAAATAATTTCAATGTGTTTAGAAAATCGTTCTATTAATTGATTTTTTAACACTGTTAAATAGTACTATACACTAGTCAGTTAATAAATAACAACTGATATAAGACTATGTATCTATTATTTAAAAGCATAGACTACTATGCGTGCTGTAAGTTTAAATTATTTGATAAATCTTAAAATAAAATGACCTAATGGACTGACAAGTTAATTCACACAATTCATCAGTTACAAATTATGTACTTCAAACCTCTATTATTTTAATTTTTAATTTCTATCACATAATGACCAAATAGAACAGATATAAAGATAATTTAATAAAAATTTAGTGTTAATTTTCAATATTGATAAATAATACAATTTAAATTATTTGGCTGTAGCCCATAAGCGCAAATTATGACCCAAACGCAAACCAAAAGCGTAAAAATAAATAACCTATAGGCCCAAAAAAAAAAAATGCTTTTTTAACAACCCATAAGCACAAATCAATTTTATGTTATTAAAGTGAATTTTATTGAAATAGTAGTTTTTTTTAATATTTAACTAAGCATTTACAATGATATTAAAATTAATTAAAAAAAATAAAAACAAGAATTATTATTTTAAATTTACAAGTATCATGAATATAATTAAATAATATAAAAAACGAATATAATTAACATAATATTAATTAGGTACCTACTTTAAAACTCAATTTAAAATTTGAAGCCCACAGTTTTCAGTTATTCAAACCTAGAAATGTTTTTTTCTTTGTGCAAGTTTCATGTTTGTACGTTGGAGATGATTTTAGATTTGCTATCATCGTAATGTGTTAAGCCGGGTTTACACGATGATAATTTTACTCGATAGTTACTGTTACGACACTGACTATCGTGACACTGTCATCGTGTAAACGTTGTGATAGTTACTATCAGACTGTCATGACAACACTTTCAAACTATCATTGGTGCATGATAGTTGACAGTACTATCATGAAAGAAACAGTATACCATGTATACGTTCATTATCACATTATAACGTTATAATATCGTTGAATATATCGAATTCAAAAATGTATTTATTATTTAATTTTTACTTCCTTATATAAGGAACCAATATGTCTGAAAAGTTTAAAACTTTAATTTAAATAAAAAAACACATTTAATAAACCTTAAAATCACATTTTTATATACAAAAACATAATCAACTATCATGTATGATAGTACTTCAACACTATAACTTTGTTGCATATGGATACTTCACTTTCATGACAGTAACTATCAGGCATTATCATGTTAGTAACTATCGCGTAAACTATCATCGTGTAAACCCGGCTTTACGATAAGACACAGACAAATACAATAATTGTTCTTGGAATCTGTCGTGGAACGGTTGGGCCACGCGTTCTTTAGAGAGCGTCGAGCGTCGCACGTTAAGTTATTACGCGGTATGTACAGGGACTTAAAATATGGTGTAAGGTAATATAATTTATTTTTGCGCTTTTATCGTACTATCATAATACAAAAGTGCAAATTCGTTTTGCGTTTTTGGGTTATCAAAAAAAAAATTTTGATTTACGCTTTCGGGTATCATCGAATTATTTAAGCAAAATAAAGAAATACAATTTTAATTTATACTGTTTAATTTCATATCGAATGATAAAATGTATCTAAAAATCAAATATTCCACAATGCGGATAAAATTACTTTTATCGGCTTCACGAAAAAGTAGAAAAATTTTCCATATAGAGTAAAAAGCGTCAATTTCACAAAATGGGTACATTTCATGAAGTGGACGCGACATACAAATTCGAATGAAATGCAAATAGGTTAGCAGAAATATATACTGAAATAATATTTAATCATACGATATTCGTTAGTGATTTTAAATGAAAATATGACTGAAACATGCTAATTTATTATTAAAACGTATGTTGGCTGTTTTTGCACCGCATATTCGAGAAATTATTTTCCATACGGGTGTATGCGAATGAAAATACACGGTTTGAATGTCATCTGCTAATTCACTGCACATGCAATTTTCAGCTAATTCTATTATAACGCTCCAATGAAAATTAAGAATATAACATGAAATGCAATTATAATATACTGAGCTCGACGTTTTCAGGAAATATCGCCGATCCGTTGACATTCTGTGGATAATTCTGTATGTACATTTTAATTAATAATTATGTGTATTGACGGCTGCAAGAGGTTTAGGTACACCGGCGTTTCCAATTATCATATATGTCCGTCCTTTTTGTCATCATACGAGTGGTCCACACATACACACACACACACACACACACACACACACACACACACACACACACACACACACACACACACATACAGACACATACACTCACGCATGCACACACGCACGCACGCACGCACATACACTCGCACGAACGCACGAACGCGCCCACAAACACACACACACACACACACACACACACACACACACACACACACACACCAATGCATGCACACACGCACGCACACACACAAGCATCAAAATCACGACGTAAAACAGTCCGAAGGGTTGCTGCGTGAGAGGTTATTTTGGGGAGTGGTGCTGTCGGGATCGACTGACGATAACGGCCTTTGTCATCACCGCCGCTGTGCAGCGTTCCGGAGGGTTACAGTCTTTGATTATTATACGTCGCCATTTTGGGACACGCGCTGTACATTATAGTCTGTATAGTCGTTCGACGTTATGATTTTATCTTTCGAAATTTTCCTCGCTCCTATAATTATTACTATTATTATTATTATCATCATTATTATTATTATTATTATTATTATTATTATTATTATTATTATGTGCAAACACGTTAAAAGCGTATACTTCTCCAGAATAGACAAACACGAAATCGAGTGTGTACAATGAAATACAACGTTGTATATATGAACATTATATACTGCGCCGTACACTCTTAAAAGCGCTAACAGGCCGAACAAATATAAAATTTAATTTGACACGATAAATATCGTGTGCACTCGATTCCCATTAAAACCGGGTTTTTATGGATTGACGAGGCGCCATGCCGTCGTCACCGTTGTCGTAAATTGTGCGCGACATTTCAATCATAATTCGATACATTTTCTATAACAGGTTCGTACATACATGCGATGCTTAAATATATAAACGCGTGTTCACATAGTACATGGAGAAAAAAAGAGAGAGAGAGAGAGAATAATTGAGAGATTGTTAATATTTGAGCATAATTCAACCGACAGAATGTCATTCTGGCTATAACGTTTAACTATATAATTATGTACGTGTGACGGGTGCACACACACACACACACTCGCCTGTCTGTGGATTAGGATTTAATAATATTTTCCATCGCTGAAATGTTTTATCGAACGTGTCATCGTTTTCAAGCTTCCATATGCCACATTCTCTTAATATCCTTATCGTCCTTTTTGTCCTTATTTTGAATACACACACACACACACACACACACACACACATGTGCTCATAAAAACGTTCAGCGTGATGAGTTCACTGCAGATGCATCGTCGTGTAAATAATAAGATATAATAAAACACTCGACTGGTTTAACACACGCTTATGCGTTCACGGAAGGGGTGGGGTTGTCCTTGGGAATGATCATCGGCAGCCGTCGTGGCATACCTTACAGCACCTGCGTTCGGTTGGCTATACAATATAACAACTACAACGAATAGGCATGATAATAATAATAATATAATAAATCAACGGGGAGAATTACAAAAAAAAACACGCTTGCACATCGTATGGTAAAAAAAAAAACTCAAAACCTCTCCATTATTATACATCTATACTGTACGCGATAGTGCACTATGAGAATATCATTATGTTGTACAAGCCCTCTGGTAAGCTGTAGATATTAAAATAATAAAATGTTGTAAATTATGCATGTAAAAATGGCAACACGTCAACAACGTCTACACGTATACGCTACTTATTACGTTCCTTTTTTTATATAATTTAGTTTTTTATTAAATGATATCACTTACAAAAGCATGTATTTTTTGTACTAGTACTGCCTCGTGCACGTCCCGATTAGCTTGTGTTATATTCGTCATAATATCATTATTAAATAATTAATTGTTATGCGGGAAGTGTGTGCAATATACCGTGTAATGTTCAGACGAATATTGTGTTCGGAATGTACACTTCAGAAAACACGAATTCACATCACCGGAATCATGCAACGTACGCGTTATAAAATAAAATCATATATTAAATAACAGTTGAGAGTGAAATGCATTTTTAGACATATTAAAATTAATTTAATATCATATATTTATACTTAATTTGTGTTCAAGAAGTGCATTTAAAATCACTCAAAATATGAATGTATTGAATTTTAAGTACTTCCAATAGCGATAAAATATTTTTGAAAATTTGAATTATAAATCGAAATTACGGTAAATTAAAATATTGACATATTTTCAATTTTACGTGCTAGAAAATATCGACGAAATAATATTATTCGGAAATTTACTCGTTTTTATAATGACAAAGGAAATTAGTTACATTAAAGATGAAAATTGAAGAAAATCAAAATTTTAATTTATATTACTAACCAAACTCGCCATCATAAAAATGATTATATAATATGCTTTTTTTTTTAAAAAAAGAAACAAATATGATATGGTATGGTAATATTTTCTTCGGAAAATATTTATACAATTATATAAAAATTTAACATTATGGAGAATTAGAAAATACCTATGACTTCCATTATTAAGGGGCCTTGGATTTGTATGAACCCTTTTCTTTAGAATACAATTTTCATCGTATACAATAAATATAAGCAAAATGTATAGTTTAAAAAAAAATAGCATAAAATGTCACATTTTTTATTTTGTTGAAGGGCCTCATAATGCCTAAATCAGGCCTTAATTATCAGTATTATCTTATAAAAATAAGACAATAATATAATGTCGGAATGAGAGATGAAAAGATAATACGTTGTATAATTTTATAAAACATTTTTATTTAATTGGTTATGTTGTATATGCAACAATTGATAATTTTTTAAATAAGATTTATTGAGGATCTCGTTTATTATAAAGACTATGTCTCTACAGTCTGCCTGTTTTCAAAATGATGAGCCTTGTTTGGACGGAAAACGTCTCATTAACTAAGACTTGAAAAAAAGCTTTCAAAGAAAGTCCTAATGAAGAAACACTATTGTTAAAAAGGCATGCCTCCCCTTCCACTTTCGACTTCAAAGTTATGATCGTTGCGTGGACAGAAAACGTGTTTTTAATAAATTCGTTTTCAATTATTATTTTACTTTAAAATTATTACCGCACTAGCAACTCTGTAAAAAAATAATATTATTCATAAAAATTAAAGTAACGATTTAAGGAAAATAAAAATAAAAGTATAAATAAATGTTCAATTCAATTTTCTGAACACAATGGAAAAGTATTTTTTTTTAAAGTATAACAAAAGAAAATCACTGTATCTGCTTGCACAGTCATTAATACACAATCAAGAAAAACCACTATTTTTGAAAGGAACCTTTAGACTGAATTACCGGACCGAAAATTTGTCATTGCCCTTCTTGACCGGAGCGTCTGCTCCTTCCTTCCCTAGCTTACATTTCTTTTATATTATCTAATATATTTTTCTTTTATTGTCTTCGCTGTGTACATCATCGACACATTACAATTATCGCCAAAAGGGAAACTAACACATGGGCAACGCCGTGTCGGGTCAGCTAGTTTCCTAATATTTTAAACACAAAAATGTCATGATTTTATTTATTATTACTATTATAGACTAAGCGCATTTTTGCATAATCAGCACTATTTCTATGTTATGCAATATATATATATATATATATATATATATATATATATATATATATATATATATATATGTGTTAAACATGTACGATAATTATTAAATCATGATTCATAGCTAAATATTTTATAAAAATAAAGCTATATATTTATATTAATTTGTTATAATAATACATTCTTCAATAATTATTGTCTTTGTACTATATTTTTATTTTATAACCGTGTTTCCTTACCGGTAGCTATAATTGCCTCATAATTTCACAACCCGTAAGCATGTGCCTCCCGCTAATGTCACCCAGGGTCGTAGCAAAGGGGGAGGGAAGAAGTGCTTACGTTCTGGGCTTAATTCCAGGAAGGGCACAAAAAAGAAAAATTTGCATTTTATGTTAGAAAATGCAACGGTGAATGTAGTATATTTTATTTACAAATACTTCAACATCTTTTAAGTAATTGAAACAATTGTTGGAAATAATAAATAATATCTGATTATTATATTAATAAATTTTAAATTAAAATTTATATAGGCGCACTTTGAAGTTTCTCCCCGACCGTAATATTTGGTTGCTACGGTACTGGTATTAATTAAAAAAAAGCATACCTACGCTTTAATAATTTAGGTAGATGGTATTTTAAAATTATGTGCTTTTGCAGCGACCAAAAAAATGACATTTAAAATATTTAAGGAATTCGAATTATTTCATGATCAATACAAAGAATGCAAAAGGTTTACACTTTCATACTGAAATGAGTTTTGGTGGTGTTCATAAAAATGTTTTTTAGAGTTTATTTTTCGTTCTAGGCGTTTTCTGATGATTCGATTTATTGAACGTCGTATAGCGGTTAATATCGTCACGAAACGTATGTTATATTTATGAAGAACTCACGGGAGAAATAAAAAAACGGATAATCATTAATACATTATTTATAAGCAGAGGGTTGTTTTGGCTGCCGCAATGATTGTCGACGTGTTAAAAGTAATTTGTGTTATACACGTTCAAATGTCAAAGTGACGTGGTCATGCACAAATTATACGAGAAAACCGTGTTCACAAATTGTATTGATTGTATTATATACTTACGAACTTCCTACGTAGCTTTCTTTTATTTACAAACGTGTTCGCGTCTTGAGGTCGAGCGAATTTATATCATTGCCAATGACATGATATTATTTTCGGATCTACGGAAGCAATCGGGTAAGGAGGGTCATCGTTACGCGTGAACGAGAGACGCCTCAATTTGGATTAGGTTCATTTAAAAACCGGAGTAAAGTAGACAAAAAATATTTCAACTTTGTCGAATTCCGTTGAATTTCTCCGACATTGTGAATAAAAAATAAATTTACGAAGAAAATCGAGCATATTGAGGGTATAGAGTAAAACCATTGATGATAAAAACTTAATATGATAGTATTTAAATAAAAAATATATAAATTAAACATATACTGGTAGACACAATGTACAGTATTCATCATACAGATATCAATGATTTAGCTACGTAAGCGGTACGAAAAACCAATATTTACTGTCTGGTTCGAATTATATACTAAATCATATGATCAGTGCGGTTAAGTAACACAAAGTGGCTTGTTTGTGTAGGAACTCGTTTATCATATATTACTTCGGAATTTCATTTCGGACTTAATAAACGTGATTGTTATTTGTAATTGTAGCGTTTTGTGAACATTTGATTACGTATCAAATTCTACTCGCAATCACTTTGTTACCGACGTGTTACAGTTGCTACAGTGAAAATTTTCCAACGCTATCCAAACGATAATAGAAAACAAATTTCTAAGTTTTGTGAAAATGGAAAACGTAAGCGACCAAAATGTGAGGCATTCCGCCGTGGCTCAGGAGAGGACCACTAGAAGTTGGTACTGTTGGATTGTCGATCTGATGAAACGTTACGGGTTATGCACCGACGAAATGCGAGTGACTGAATCCGCGGCAACAGACGAGGTCAGAAATTCGTAGCGATATATTATTAACAACGTACACTCACTGGTTTTCGTATTCGTAAAACTCGAATTTTTGTACAATTTCAGATTTACGACGGCAACGACAAACCGTCGTCGTCATGTCAAAATCCTTTGACGAAGAATGAAGGTAATTTCACGGTTATTAACGCATTTATTGCAATTTGAACCCAATCATGCAATCATCAACCCTTATCTCGAATGATTTAATAATTAATAATATACACCCTAGGTTATTATTATTACAGTCGAATCGCGATAACTCGAAAAACTTGATGCCTCGAATTGTTTTTTAATCTCCTAAAAATTCTCGTATCATTAATTTGATTGTAAGTCTTGTTAACTCGAACACAATATTGTAATAAATAGCTTCGTAAATGTATGTCTGGGTATATTTATTAACATATTTTGTTTTTTCTACTCGGCTGTAATAAAAAGATAATAAACGAGTAGTTAGAAACTGATGGTGAACACACAAACAATAACATTAATATGTACTGGTTAGTAAAATTATGGGTATATTTATATGAAATAATGATTCCAAAATTGATATAAATGATGAACCTCGAAAATATTTAATAATATACACGTCGAACCAATAAATGTTATCATTATAAACTGTTAGGCAATCTGTTGAATCTTCGAACGTGTGGATACTTAAATATTTGAAGCCGTAGGCAAATTAGAATATTTTGTTAATAAATAGCCGAAAAACCAAAAATTAATAACAAATTATTTTTCTACAATACATAGTAAATAATGCATACAATATATATTATACCATTGCATTTTTTTAATTATTGATGACATTTTTATACCTGCATATTTTTATTATAACGTTTTTTATTGTTCAATTTTTAAACTATATTTCATTGCATAATTCGAAATTGTATATGTATATGTATAGTCGTTGTGTTCGGTTCTTGAAAGCGTTTTTCTTCTTTTGGGTGTACGATAAATTGTTATATTTAATGGAGGTTATGAATACACTTTTCTGGCGTGTTGTCAGAAATAATAATAATTCGATTCTATTTTAGCTGCTGCAGAAATCGTTGACTGGGCTGCAGGTGATCTCGGGCTCTTCATAGTAGCTAAATACGAACTATTAAAAAACCTCGAAAAATGTGCTTTGGAGGCGATATGCGACGAGGTGCTTCACGATTTCAACACAATGACATGTAATACAAATATACATTTACAAATCGTGCACTTAAACGTGACAATATTATCTAAAGCAATGGTTCTTAACCTTTCTATATAATCCGAGTGGACATTTTGAAAAATTTCACATGTCTACTGCAGTTTCAATATATATAATATTCTGAAACATTGTAAACCATTTTCTGTGCGCATATACAGATCCATACCCCGCAGAAGTTATTTCAAATCAAAAAAATGAATGCGATCCGATGAGAGAAAAACTAAAAATTCTTAAGAAAACAATTTCGAAAATATCAACTAACAGTAGTGATTGTAATTAATTTTTTTATCCTTGTAGTACATTAAAATAAAAACAATAAGTATAAACTATGTATACGATACTATTTTCAGCTGATTCAAAATACTTTTACGTAGAACTCAATGACAAGATTGATAAGTGTCAAAATACCCTGGATATGATATCATCTGAAAAGGAGTCATTGGCTCAGACAAACAGAGATTTGGTCGAAGAAATCAATAATTTAAAATCAAAACTAACTGCAGCTAAATGTAAACATATTATGTTAGATTAAATGAGAAGTTTTTTTCTTTTATCATTCAATTACAACCAAACACAAAATCACCCTCTCTTATAGATAATGAATGTAAATATTGTGTGAAAAAAACCGATTTAAATGAATTGAAAACAAATATTAAGAAATTCAAAAATCAAACGGCGAAAGATCTGGAAGACATCAAAAATGTTTTACAAGCTATAGAAAGTATAGTGTATCGTTCATACTATAAATATTCACCAAACCCTAGTCTATAATATACTAAATCTGTGTAATTTTAATTGTGAGTTTAGGAAGCTGTACCGAAGTAAACTTAAAGAAAGACGAGAACCAAAATATTACTACTGAATACAATAAATTGAAAATGCGACTCGAAACAATAGAAAGTAAGACTTAATAACGAATCGGCTATAATATAGATAGGTATCGAACATTAATTGCGTATTAATTATCTTACGTTTATATTTGTATAGAAAATGTGGCTGAAAAATCAAAACAAACCTTTCAGGATATGATGGTTAAGCCAAATTCGTGTTTAAGTGGAGAAGATAACGAGTCAGTAAAAACTTTTCGTTACGGAGACAAATTCCAACAAAATTCTAACGCACCTCCACCACCTCCAGCACCACCATTAGGACCTCCACCACCACCACCACCACCCCTAGGACCTCTTGCAACAACAGTTTATTATTCGAGATACTCGATAGATACAGATATATTGAAAGAAATGACCAAGCAGTTGAGAAAACCGGATAGTAAAAATATTAGAAAAATACCAATGCGTGCAGACATGAAAATTTCTCGTAATACTGCAAAAACTTCTGACCAAGTGCAACCAACAGCACCTGATCAATTGTAATCTACAGAATCACCTCTAGTTACACCAGCACCTGATCCATTACACTTAGCAGTAGCATCTCAAGTAATACCAGAGCCATCGGAAAATCCATTGTCCATCTACTTCTTTAATACTTTCTGGGGTGCCTTAGACACTAAAATATGGTGATGTAAGAAGTAATATAAATTTTTTTACGAATTTAACTCATTGTCATCATTTTTAATATTATTTATTGTTGTCTTAAAAGTATTTAAAAAATATAGTAAGTACTACTTTTTAACCGCATTTATTAAAACATTATAATTGCCATACATAATTTGAAATAATCATTTTAATTATTTAACGACTACTAAATTTACCGCAGAAAATAATATTGAATACAATTATATATTTCAAACATATTATTCTGTTGAAATACATAATATTACTATAAATAACTATGACCTAAACAAAATAAGACGTTCGAAGTTTAGGCTACAAACATTATAATCTATCAGTAAATTTAACATTTATCAACTTTATCTATATAATTACATACAAATATTTAAATATATAATTGATACACGAACAAATCTTAGTTTCTATACCAAAACTCGTCGTACTAATTATCAAAATAATTACCTCATTTTTGAGACTGAGAAATGAGTTAGCCCTTGACTTATTTTCATTATTACACTATTATGTAATCAATATATACTATTGTCGATATTGTTATTTTCCTTGAAATTCTTTGAAATTAAAGTTTTAACTGGTAAATAAAATGATTATTATTATTATTATTATTATTGTTATAAGGTAATCGATTAAGTAAATGTTAAATCAATTAAAATTTAGACGTATTTAGCTAATGTTATTATTTTATACGAATATGCTTTTATAGTATACGTTATTGTATTATTATTTATTATTTTATACATAAACCAACTTTGACGTTTACTTCAGTAAAGTAAAAAAAAAAAAAAAAATAAGCTCTACAATGATGTGACCAATAGTGGCACATGATGGCATTAAATACAGATTTTATTTTCCGCACGACTTAATTTAAATTTATAAACTATAGTTATTTTGATGTGAGTTCATTATAAAATGTGTCAGCTTATATAAAATATAAATTTAAATATTGAACGTCGACTGATGAAAAAGCGTTATCGGTCGATAAATCTAATTACTAATTTTTATACCTTTTTATCTGGAACACAAATAGTTTATATTTTATAATAACATTTAATTCATATAAAAGGTAATTATTTTATATTTATTATTTTAAAATATAATAATAATTTAGATTCTGATATCCAAAATAATAATATACAACAACAAAATAATAGTCCTAAATTTTATTTTTTATTTATTTAATAAATTAATTGTTTTAACAAATTAATGTTTTTACAATCTTTTTAACTATTGTAGTTAAAAATAATAATATTAATAATTCATTAATTAATAAAATAATTATTAAGGCATAGGACAGAAGAAAATAAATGTTTACAATAATGTATTGAAAATGGTTACGAAGCTTCAGATATTGTTAATGAAATCGTAAAAACTAAAAATATGAAATATTTAATTAGAATAAAGCGCTATATATATATGAGGAATGTTATAAATAACATGGATATGATGTTGATTATGTACACAAATTGCGTCCCGGATTTTCTAGACGACTCCACGAATTATGGCCTAAAATTAAAACATTGTTTTTCTTACCATTTTAAACAGAATTAGAACTATCATCAGTAAATTATTACTTACGGTAGGTTAAAAATATTGTTTTTTTTTTTTGTTCTTACGCGATTAAAATTAAAATGAATTATAATAATTTATAATTATAATTATATTAAAAAAACAAAAAATTAAAAGATTAAATGTAGATTTAAAAAATTTTAAGACTGGTGAAAACTTGAACGATACCTTTTTAATAAAAATGAGACGAGTTAATTAGCCATTCTCATATTTCTTGTGTAGTCGTTTAGATAAAGCCGGACGCAATTCGTGTATTTCCTTATCGATTTTTATTTCGGGACGCAATTAGTGTGCAGCCGATGTTGTAGAGTTTTTAGAAATTCACTCCAAGACTACAATAACATAAAAAAGGTAAATAGGTTTCGGCTTTAAGTCATTATCTATTACTTATTGGTTTCCTTATTTCATGTTATTGTGCTCTTATAGCGAATTCTTAATAAGTTTAAAATATTATGTTATACCTCTATTATATGAGAACCTATACATTTATTGTCCATTTAATTGGCCAATTATGTCATTCATTGTAAACGATTTTCGAACATGCAATTATTTTGTTGTATACATTAAAGTTATTGTGTCAGAAAAAAAATGAATATTGAACAGCTTATCAAAAGGTGGTATCGGTTGATAAATTCGAAAACCAAATTGTATACCTATATTACATGAGTGTACAAATAATATTCGTTTATTTATAGATAACGTCCAATGCAGCATTATTGTAACATATTTCGTCATAATATGTCCATTGATTGTTGTGTTAGATTAATTTTAATAGGTGGTTTCTATACAAATTGTAAATTGGCTTTTATAAAAATAAAAATAAATAAATAAAAAGATAATTAATATTAAAATGGTAGTATTTTTATTTTATTATTATTTTAAGTATTTTTTTTAATAATAACCGTTTCGGAGGTCAAATTTCCATTTTAAAATAATATAATATAATAGAAATATGAGAACTAACATACATCGGCTTGACTATAAACGAGGGATAAAACATGTTTTATACGTGTTCCGGCGTTCGAGAAAATAAGAAATAAAATAAACGACTGTTAATAGATTTAAATATTTATCACTGTTTTATCTGCGGTAGACAGGATGTTCGAGTTATAATAAACAAGGGTGCAAAGGTCTGTCTCTATGTCTAATCCAACCGTACATGTATTACGATGTGGAACAATACACAACGAATAATAATTACGTGAATATAGTAACTGTAATGTAAAAGTAAAAAAGTGATTTGTATACTAAATTTAAATTATTGTTAGTTGATTTTAAAAAAATTCATATACAAAAAAATTATTAATATGAATTAGAAAACAGTGTTCTTACACATTAAATGTGTATAATAATTATTCTAAGTTTTTTTATTGTTCGATTATGTTTAGTTTTTAATAAAAAAAAAACATTTTTGCACGAAACTTTCACTGCATATCTACGCAAATACTTTATCGCTAAAAAACAAAAAAACAAATGAATAAAAACAATCATTGTAAAACTAATACAACTGTGTGTTTTTATAAATTAAATGTTTGATAATTAATTAAATAAGTAATATTGTTATATTCACCTTTAGTTAAAATTAAAAGACAAAATGTAATTAAATGTTTTATGTTTCGTGCTCAGCAAAGAATTTACGGATTTCACAATTATGTATTTTTTTCGTGTTTAAAGTTTTAATTTTAAATCTACGCCAAAAGTCTTGCATATAATTACCATTATATCAGAATTTATAGAATTTAAAGATATTTTAAATAATTATTTTTTTTAATTTTCTTACCAGTTTTTCAAAAATTGATTTAAAAAAATTGGAAGCAATAGGTACTAAATTATTTTTAATAAATGTTTATTTTTATTTAAAAAAAAAAACTGGTACTCTTGTTTTATGATATATAATATTAAATATTAAAAACAGATAAGTGTTAAATTTATAATTTTTTCTAAAAATTGTTAATAATATTTATAATATTTAATTCGTTTATTTGAATTATTGCTATACTAAACTTATTTTTGATCTTATTTCAATGAAACATGTATTATCACTGTTGTTGAGTAATAAGATTATTATTTTTTTTTTTTTACTATAATAACTTAAAAGAAAGAGAGCCTAAGTTTGATGAAATACAGTGAATGGTATCCTTGTGCTAGTCTTTTAAACTTGAAACCAATTTACTATTACTTACGAAAAAACGATTCTGATTGAAAGAAGTTGGGTGGATCAGTTTACAATTGTAAAGATAATTGGTACAGTAGAAAAACTAAATTTTTCAATAAAGTAGGAGATTGAACTTTTAATGTTCTAACTTTTGTTGTAAAATAAAAGGCATCTTCAATTTGAAAATATAGAAAATTTCAAGCTTCTATAAACAGCATAAATTTATTTAAAATATTGTGAAACTATAAAATGTTTTTATCTAAATAACAGTTATCGTAGAAATAATGGATTATGTTCACATTTAATTTTGTAACACCAATAAAATAGTCTTGCGATTTTTTGTCAAATCAAATTTCTTATGACATTTTCAAATAAAAGCCAAGAAAACATGAAAATATTTTGTAAATTATATCATCAATGATGACAAAAGTACTCGGCGAAAATATCATGTTTCTAGAATTATTACTTTGTAAGCTTCGATGAAAATATATAAATATAAAAATTCGATTTGGTCAAAAAACCGGTGTACCGTAAATTTAACCGTATTTTTATAACTTAGTTTTACGCAATTAATAAGAAAACTGTTGGTTTCATAAAAAAAATCATCATAAAACCAATACATCTCTCGTATTACTCAGAATCTAAAATAAATATCATAATTTTTTTTTCACATAACCAATAGTGTAGATGTAATATAAACTTGATTTTTTATTAGATTTTTTTCCGTGTTGTCTTTTAACTTTGATACGACAAATTCATTTTTATGATTTGTTTTTACCTTTGAATTCTTTTGAGGCTCTATATCTGCAATTTTTTTTTTTTTTTTACATATATATTGGTTTTTTTATAAATATATTCTCTCTTTGGTGCCACCAATACAGATGGCATCATATACTTAGGAATTATACTTGTAAAGAAACTATGGTTTGATTGGTTTAACGGTAGGTTGATTTTTGCTGTTCTCGATTTTATGAATGATAATAACTTAATTTATAAGCAATATTATACGTATAAAGGTACATGTCTGTGCACGTATTGTACGTATAAATATTTATCAACCACGTACAATCATACGAATAGGTTTGTACGCCCGAAGAAGAAATGTTTTTAAAATCGTAAATGTGGGCAGAAACGTCAACCCAAACGTTACACGCGGCAATGGTCACCGTGATTTATATTCATATATGACGGCTGGTCATCGTATTGGATAGTCGAGTGCCCTTAGATGTTTCTAGAAAAAATGTTCGTGTGATGTCTTCAGTCGTATACTTTCTGATGGGTCGGAAATGTGTGAAAATCGAAACTGTATGCTATGCCAAATGTATCTTGTAACGTATGTAACGTATTTTATTTTGTAAGGTGCGTGATGTAAAATATAACTGTAATTGTATAAAATATAAATTAATATAATTTCAAAGTTAACTACAAATAAAATATTTAAGTTCATGTAATTTTTGATTTCGGTACTCATAAAATGTTATCAATAATCATGTATTATGGTCTAAAAAATTGAGAAATGTTATAAGTTATTGTAATCAAGTTATTATGTTATGCATATCAATATAATGTTCCGTGTTAGTGCTCGTAATTGAATTGTATTAAAAATATAATCATTGGAAAAAAAAAAAAAATTTAAAATTGTATTGGTTGAATAAAAAAAAAAAAAATAGCTGAAAAAGTAGAACTAGAAGAAAATAACAATTTCAGTTTTTAAACGTACTCGTAAATATAATATATTACATGAATACGTGTGCAGTTCGTTTTTACATACATCTTATTAACCGTACCACTTTTTTGAATATTATATTTTGTTCAAAAAAACCTTAAAAACCAATCACAGTTGCTAATTTTGGGTTGATAATTTAGTCGTTATAATACCTAAACATCGGTCATTATTTTAAACGGTAACGTAATAATTAACAAATGAAAATTATGTTAAATGTTTTAAGCGTAATAATAAAAAATAAACGTTATCTTTGTTTAAAATACGAGTGTAAATAATAGTTGGTATTTTATTTTTTTAAAGTGCTTAGTATGAAATAAAACAATAACAATAATGGTGTTTACTTAATAAAAAAAAAAATATCCTGCCAATGGTTATAATATAGACACCAGAGGCGTGCCGAAGGAGTAATTTTGGGATTTAAAACCACTCCAATCTAATCCTAATCTGATTTATTTTTCCATATTGATAGCATTTTTTTAAAATATTCAAATATTCATTTTTATAATATAAAAGCATTTAAAACTATTTGTACACAAAAACGTTGAAACGTTTCACAATAAATAGGAAACTAATTTTATGGTACATAATGTTATATTTATCGCTCAATTATCGAGTGCAAAACTGTCATCACCTTAAGCCCCTCTTCAACGTTTCCAGACACGTTTTTAATACGAATGTTGGTTAGTAGATACAAATACGTTGAATTCAGCGTTCATAAATATTTAGTGACAATCAAGTGTTCGTCTCGGTAAACTTGCGTTGATCTTACTGTTGTTTCAATACGCAACGCCGAACGAGTTCGAACAGTTTCAATATTAACAGACACGTAAACGTACGAAAAAGAAAGGTTATGCGAATACTTGCGTATCACGTGTTTACGGTAACCGTTCATGGAATAGATGTAAATTTAAAATCGGACATCAATGGACGGCCGATCACAGTTATTGGTTATCGACTCGCGTTCGTCGTAACGGCGGAAAGCTATGCGTTAAACGCGTATTTCGAACGTTCAGGGCGTGATGCCGAACAATAAACGAAAGCGGCGGTTATGGAAACACGGACGCCGGACCACAGTATTGTCCGGCAACCGCGGCGCCGGTTTCGATCACTTTCCAACCGTCAACCGCGATGACGATCGCATTAGAATTAGAATTTACGATTCGATTCCCGGGCGCGCGATTAATGTTCGTACTTTGACTTACACGGATTCCTGGCCGCGATGCTCGCGCGCACACGGGATTCGAACTCGGGCCGGGCTCGAACGAATTTAATGGTCAATAACTGTTTGTCGCCGCAAACGGAACGCGAAATCGTCATTTCCCGCGGTCATAATCAACCGACCGCCGAGACCCTTCAAACGGGCGCCGAAACAACACTTGCGGCCCAACGTTAATTGTCGTTCACCGGACGTGATTGCACGCGGTACCGTAGCAACCGAGTACCGCGCCCGGGGCGAAACTTCAAAACGCGGCTCTTATGCGTTCGTTAAAATATAGATGACAATTATCACGCGTTGTTTTCGACGACCGCTTCGATTGGACTCAAAGGACGTTGAAGTGTTTGTACGTGAAACACGCAACGTTTTGACCCACCGTAATTTTTAAACATGAAATGCAAATTTTCAAATCTCGGACCCATTAACGACCACACCGTTATTGTTGTTAGTCCATAAAATATTATCTGGTCGGCGTGCGGAATAACTAGTCGCGGTAAGTACTCGTACTTTTCGATCCCTTCAATTCAATAACTGAGAGCGCACCGTAATCCCGTAGAATAACTATTTATTCCATCGGATTACGGAATCCCATCCACTAACGTTAACGTATACATGTATTGTACAGTAATCATTATACGAATACGCTGCGGACGGACCGGCGGCGTTGTATCGCTACTGAACCGTTTCGTAATTTGTTTCCGAGGCGATTGTTTACGCTGAAGCTGTCAAGTGTTCGCAAGCGAAAACGGTGAATTAAAAACACGAAATGTGTTTTCGATTTGCACGAACGTGTCGTGATAATCCGGTCGAACCTCCGGCAATCGGAATAGTACGCAGCAACGGTGTTTGTCGGTCGGAAATAAATATTTACTTAAGACCGATGTCCTTCTAAATGCAATCTCACGAACTGTCTGTAATCTGTGCCTCTCCGTGTGCGAGAAGAGGCATTTCCATTGTTCAACTGAAAACGGTTACTCGCGCGCCCATCGATTAATTGTTTTATCTCGAAAACGTTTTCCATTCCGTACGTTATTACACGTCAATTCGTAGCTTTTAACTACCAACAACCGAGACGCGCAACGAGTTGTACATCTGCCTACGAGTACATCGGAATCGAAATACCTACTATGTTTTTTCCAACCGGAAAGAAATCCGAAAACTTTTGATACTCGTACGAACTCGTTAATACACGATTATTAATTCGAACAATCGCGACCAAGGTGTTTATGATTAACAGTTATTTATTCAACGTGAAAATACGTAATATCAATATTTCTGCAATCAATCCGATCGACGTACAATTAATTGGGCGATTATGGTTTCAGAAATATGATAGGTTTCATTTATGGAATATGAAATGTATGTGTTCTACATCGATAGACCGGGATGATAACTATTTAAATTTTAGTATTGTTTCTATGAGACGAAATCGATGATTGGCTTGTTAACGTTTAAATATTTTGCGGTAAACCCCGCATGAGAACTATGTTTGTATAACTAATAATATTAATAATAATAATAAATAATAATAATTTATAAGTACTCACTCGGAACCATCGGGGAACATAATTTTATGCATTTCAATGTTTTCGTATTTTTTTTTAAACTATCTAATTTTCGAGATACTATATTTTTAACCTGTACAATATCTAATATTTAATATTTTTTGACATTTTTCCTATCGATTGATAAAAGAAAAAAATGTACTATCACATTATGTATGGTGATTTTTAATGTAATAGTAATATTTTAATAATATGGTGTTTCGATGATGTTAATGGAATTATATCTATGCAAAGGGTTGTTCAGATTATATTTGACGGTTACATGTAAAATGTTAATGCAAATGTAAAATATTTAATGTAAAAGCTATACATCAATCACGGTTTACGAACACATCAATAAGCTTTCGTTTGAGTTTTAGGTCACCACTCGAATCCCCTTTTTTAATTAGTATTTTAAAAAAGTAATTAACCTTAAATTAATGTATTTTTAATCACTAGTAATGTTTACAAATGTTCTGTATATTTTTAATTAAAAAATTTTATAAAGGGAATTATTAACTATTACGTAACGTTTTAAAGACACTATACACCTATGTATATTATAATAATATACTGCAGATGTATATGTCGTCGTCTGGATACTTGCTGTGCTTGAAGTATAATACTTTATTTAACATATAATTAATTTTCTGTGCGCGTTGGATTTCGTTACGCAGACATACGTACGTGTTGGAATTAATATTTATTAATTATAATAATAAAAAAAAAAACCGATGTATAACAATGTTATATCCGTACGATCGTATAATCACTGCACTATAGCGCAGCGCAAGTACGTGACGTAGTGGAATGACATTTTTGAATAATAATGATATAAATTATTCAAAATTCCTTTTTACGATCGTTACGATATAATATTATTATCACCCGAACCCATCGTATTCAAGTGTTTAAAATGCTTAGATGCCTCACAAACGATACGTGATGTCGTACAAGCGAAGCGCATAATATTATGTAGATGTATAATTTATGAAGCGTCTAATCTTCCCATAATCTTTGCGTCGACCAAAAATGATTTTCTATATTTGTTAATGTAAATAATTTTGGAAAAGACTGCTGCGTTCAACGATGTGCTCCGACGGTTTTATTTTCTATGTACACTAAGTTTTTTTTTTCTACCATAGAATTTATTATAACTGGTGTACAATAATGGTTCGATGGATAATATTATAATTTACACTATTTAGGTACAACGCCGTGAATATATGATATGAGGTAAATGGGTGTTCATAGCATTAATATGCATAGAGTGTTTGAATATATTGAGTATACCATGTGTAGTACCATGCAGTTCTATGGGGAAAAAAACCTGTTCGGTGGGAAACGAAAAATAATAATATGGCTGTTCGTAGGCCCATGCGGCGCGGTAGAGGAGTCTATTCACATTCGAAAGCAAACGATAAATCATCGAAAACGATCCTTTTTAAATGTACACGAGCATCTGTATTAAATTTCCAATCGATTTACAATGCTACATGCGGACTCGTTTCGACCACATCGCTGTTCTATTTGAAGATGTTTAACCCGAATGTTTAACCGAAGTTATATTAATTCACCTGTCGACGTAAAACCTGCAATAATGTATTAACCTGTGTATATCATACTCGTATGTTTGACATCACTCGGGATGCTAAAACAGCTATATATATAATTTAAATATTAGAATTTATAATTTACATACATAAACGATTACCTCTGCAATGTATAATATTATTATTACCAATATCTAATATTTACCACTCAACGAACTTGATACCATTCCTTCGGCTAACTAGAAAGTCCCGAGTATTTACTTACTTCAAATGGATTTATCTTATCTTATGCACATTTCCAATTTAATATTTACTACGCAGTACAATATTTCAATGTAACTTGTTTAAAATACCAACATGATAAGCTGTACCTATAATTATAAATCGCTTTGATTTATATTTGACTTATAAAGTATTCAATACAAATACTTGTTCAGATGCTAATTCAATGCATTCGAATAAAATCGCATTACCTGTAAAAAATCATTTTAGATTTGGTAATAATAACGGCTTTTCAATTGTAAATACGATGAAATATTTAGCATAAAATATTTATCAATGTTTGAAAATAATGTTTGACGCCAATTTAAGAAACTTCCGTTCAATATTCTTTGAGTGATGTTTCCATGAAATATTACAGTCGTTTAGTTTTGAAGAATAAATATTATCAAACATCATTACCATAATTATTATGTTAAACTGTTTTCGATTTTAATGTTTATTACCTAGCAAACGCTGTGTACCAATTACATACTATTGTACGTCTATGCATCAGCATTCAGTTAAACTGTAATTACATGTGTTATAAAATAATAATCATCGTGTTGTAGGAAAAATCAATACTAATTACAACTAAGATATCGATTGACGTTGGTTTGAAGAAAAAAATAATTTAACAAATGCGTTCGAGTAAATGTGTAAGTTGTCAATATTTATTAGTGGACAAAATATGACACAACGATAGAATATAATTATTGAACATAAAACCATGTACTTAATTTATAATGTAGACACGCAACACACATTTAGGATAAGTCATAATATAATACAATAATTTACGAACGTTTACATTTAAAATGGCTTTGGTGATTATTAAAGTGTATTTACAGTAAAGTATGAGCAGACCGATCCCGCGGTAGAATCGATTGTTCGTGTTTCGCGCACACGTTTTTTACAGAATATATTATTAAATCGCGCGTACAGTTGATGTATACAACGATAATATCGCGAGGTCGGCCGGACATAGTAAACGAATTAAATGATTTTTTCTTTTTTTTTTTTTTACACGTAAAAACCGAATGTCTAAGCTAAACAGTCTAAGATAAGTACTATAATTTGGAGGGAAGTTGAAAAAAATGTGAATTAGGGTGACGACGGTGGGATTTAGTTTAAACGCAGCTGGTCCGTCGGAAGGCCCGGTTTTCGATCTGGATTCCACGTTTCGGTTTCCGGGGCAGTTTCCTGCCACCTTGCCGATCTCGTGGTTTCGTGGAAATAACGCAAGTGCAGTTCCCGCTGTCTCGGCTGCCCTATTGGCTGATAATATGGAGGACGAACGCGTTCGGTCACTGGTTCTTCATGTACATCTGGATCTCCCGGTCCAGTTCCGTACACATCAAAGCGGAGTATTCTTCGGAATGCGACACGGGTCCTTTCGAACAAAGTTATCACTGCAGCCTTGATGCGACGAAATCTTCCAGTTCCTTCTGCGTCTTGAAAACAAAATAAAAATTCGACAACGATTTAGTTATAAGAGCACTAAGATTTTTACGTGATACAACGACGCCAATTACAGTACTGCGGCGGCGTCGAGGTACAACACAACAAAAATTGCTTTCGTTCGTACGCACGTCACATTCAGGGCGTTTATCAGTGGGGTTAGTAATAACCATTACTAATGTAGTAAAGAGCTACAGTTTATTCAGTGTTTATTTGTTTATAGCGGTTTTTTTCTTCGACAATACGTATCGTTATACAAATGCTACTCTGATCATATTACGGAACGGTTGACAGTCTCGATTTAACTACGGGTATCGTCTGAACAATGAACGTTTGTTGTAGTACACACGCGTGAGATGCGGTGCTACTAAAAATTGAATCCGAGTCTTTCGCGAGCCCGACAAATATAAAATCATTTAATTGTATTGAACCGCAAACAATAGGCGCGTATTAATTAACACATTCAACGCTGGCGGGGGAACAAAATAATTAAGCCTAGGATGCCGGTTGACGTCCGCATGGAATACGTATTGCCAATTAAAATTGCTTACCCAACGCGTTAATCAGAATTATTATAACACGAGGACCGAACGTTGATTTGCAGTCTGTTCATTAATCTTATCTTTTCGTGCAACGGAATTAATACGATTTTGAAAATAATAACGCTTTCATTGTTATGACGTAATAATATTACAATAGGCGTTCTCGAGGCGACTGCCGTTTTCAGTTAAAATACATCGACCGGCCATGATGAAATGTATCAGATAAAATAATGTTTGAACGTTTGTCGCAATATGATTATCTGGACAATGAAGTCCATTTTGAAATGCGTCTGCTTAAAACGGCATACCTATTATAGAATATCCCATTTGTTGGTGAATATTCGCGCACGAATACGAGACGTGTTATCGCATTAAAATTATTATTATAATTATGTATTCGTGGATTAAATAATAATTTTGTAATGGAGTCGCAATTATTGTGATTCTATAGTTATGGCATATAACCATAAAACGCGGAGACCACGACGCGTGCTCGACAGATACACACGCGTACCAGACGACGGGTGGGAAAAATCACGGTTGCTGATGTTTCGTAGTTGTCGAATCAAGGGGCGTCATTTATTTCTACTAAAAAAACCCATTATTTTCCATTACATCGCCCTGATTGTAATGAAGAGATGTAAAGAAGACGTGTTACACATCTAATTTAAGCGTACAAATATGTTACACGCGGAACAAAACCTTTCGGTGACATTTTTTTTTTTCTAGAGAAAAAAACATTATCTGTGATGTAGTGTTTCTAATTTATTTTAACAAAGATGGATTCAAAAGGGTTTCTACGTTATCGTTTGAAAATGTTAAGTTTTTTTGTTTAGTTATAAAATGCTAAGTTATAAATAATGATCTTTACTTTATAAAAAAAAAGTTTCTTCTACTTAGAATCTACACCGAATGATTTTATTTCGCGTAATGTAGTTTTCCTGTTTAAATTCGTAAGGAATTGATAATTTTATTCGTAGATCCACGACCACGCATTCCGCATTGGTATGTATGCGCTCGAATTCTTGTTCCTACCGTCGCGACGTCGACCTATTCGAATTCCTACGTTTAATTGTAATACGAGTAGTTTAGCAAGAAATGATTTAACGCAACGGCGTACAGAAAACTTTGGTTGGCTTTTCAAAAGCTCAACACTGTGTTAACCCGTTTTACAGAACTTGTCATTGTCTCGACTTGGATACCCGTAAACAACTTCTGACAGTATGTGCACGCGACAGCTGAGATTGGCGCCGTACCGCGTAACGTTTAATATTGACATCGCATAACGAGAAAACGGTGTTAGCAATTTGTGCGTGTTAACAGAAATACGGATTAATCGACGGAATCATTGAAAACAAAATTAATCAACGCGTAGGTGTATGGTAGGCGAGCGCGCACGTACACTGCAGACTTACACAAATATACTTTGATATTTATAAATTTATTTACATATAAACACTATATTATAATTCATGATAACATAAAAGTGAAATGCGTATTATTATCATAATTTGACACTGATTGAAAATGGGAGAAAAGTACTTGAAAACCGGGTAAACCTGAAAAATTCGAAGTTTTTGTACACGAAACATGAAACTCAATTCAATAAAAACTGAATACGCTTTCAGACACGAAACACGAAACTCGGAAAATTTCCTAACTGTTTTCGGAAACGTAACTTGAAATTCTCGAACTTGCTTTTATTCCCTGATATAAACTGTTGATATTATGCGAGTTCCAGATGTACGCGTGAATTTTAAACAATTTGTCGAGACGGTTCTGCTTACACCCCACCAATAAATCTTACGGGAAACTCGAAATATTATTATAATCACTGGGAATTATTGAACCACAATGAAAAAGCTTATTTAAACTCGGGCGAGTGTACCCATGCGTATGTAAAAGTTTGTTAACTTATGTAGGTGAACGGTGTAAATGCCATTGAAAAATATTGTTTGTAAGCATGTCAAGCATGTATCTACTATTATTTAGATGTATACACCGGCAAAAAGTTTTATTCCAAGATTATGATTTTACTCATAGCCTACGAGAAACTTTCAATACAATACACAATGTTTCGATTATGAGTTAAGACCAATTATAAGTTTAGAATGCATCGAACGTTACACAACGGTTTTGTTGTATGTATTTCCGTTGAACGCGTTCAGCGTAAATAGCTTTAAGCGAACAAATTGCCTCGATAATAATGAGAAACAAATTATTTATACGTCAGTAATTCGTTGTATTATAATTTACGTATATATATATCACTATTTTAATAATCATGAACTTTGAATATCGTTACGCGAGACCGAATGTTATTTTAAATAATATTTCAGAAATGTCGAACTGATCCTCGCAAAATACCAAACCAAGTGTTAAAAAAAAAATCCTTTTATGAAAAAAAATTCTTTTTAAATACAAATCAATATGATTGTTCAGGCATAATATATATGTTTGTATTATATTATAGCTATTATGCAAATGAAAACGCCGTACGTGTTTGTAATATTTTCAAACGACAATATTAAAAGAATGATTAACCCATGATATGGTTGACAGCCAGCAATAAGGTTGCAAATTGTAAGTTCGCGTTATAATTAATAAAGAACGCGTGACTTGAAACTGTTGTTATTCATAATTAAACATCGTTACTAAGAAAATCTACACTTGTAAATTGTAACCAAATAATAAACATGATATTTACGGACTAACGTCGACTGCTACACATATGTATAATTAATATTTTACCCGACTGGACATCAACGCGACCGCATTACACTTAATTATTATTAGAGGACAAGAATTTCATGTACGGCTAATGTGAAACATTCCGTCCACGCCTCGGGGCCGTTAACAGACCGATTAACTTTCAATCAATAAAATATCATAACGATAGCATATGATGATTGAATAAAATTCATACACGCGTTTGTGTTCCACACTCGACAATCATATTAAACACGGTTAAATAAACACAGGAACATTTAAAGTGTACGGACTTTAAATATTGTATACTACAAAATAATTAATTCTAATAACACACATTATACATGCATAAATAAATATAAATATAATATAATACGTCATACTTAATATATTTAATATATTTAAATATATATGGTTTATTAAACGAAATAAATTAACAATGGTCGTTGGATAATATTATGATAACGATCCTTAGCAATCAGTGATGGATCCAGAATAAAATAACGGTGGGGATACGATATTTAAAATTCAATGGGTGTACATTTAAGTCAACAAGATTTTATGCGGTTTGTACCACGCGATTAAAAGTACATTGAATTATTTCGATTAATTTTAAACCACGGCTGATCCAAAAAGCCCCGAGTTCTAATATTATTTGAAAACTAGGAAGGGAGAGCCATCTCCTTGATCATACTCCTTAAATCCACTCCTGATAGTGATTAACTCTCGAAAACGTCAAACGAAACAAGCTATAGTGTATTTTTCGTAGCATTCAAGCCACGATTCGAGATTTCAAAGACCCTCCGTGTTTGGTCACCAAAGCGCGTTTTATATAAACGTGTGTGGACTTGAAATTGATCCGTTAGTGCACCAATATCAGCGGGTTTTCATTTCGTATACACGAAATTGTTCGAATGCGATTTTTTCGAAACATCGTTCGACGGAAAGCGTGAAAAACCGGAACATTAAAAAATATAACTGAACAGTGCCGCCGTTGGGCAGTAAAGCGAAATAAACTATGTAACATTAAATCTAAATGAACGTGTAAATTATATACCAACTCACCCATTTCGAAAGAGATTTACTGGAGTACTTGAGAGTGTATTACTGGATGTGCGGGTTGAACGCGATGATGATCCACCGGTGTGCGTCGGTTGAAAGCCAAATCGTGTCTCGTCGACTGCCCGTGCGTCGGACTGAAAATAAGGTTTGACAATGAGCGGCCGCCGTCGACCAATCGGCTTCTATGTATCGGGCGCTATTAAAATGACGCTGCGCAAAAGACCGTGTGCGGCGCGAGCGTTGTACGCGCATTCCGAGCGCTACGGCGTGCCGCCAAAATCGCAGTTCGAACGCGCGCGACCGGTTCGGATTTTTCCGCGGGCAAACCCGACGTACGTTCTCCGGTCGTGCGATTCGCGCGCGTGCGTGCCCGAGCCGCGGGACCATCGCGCGACACGGGTGCGGTCACCCCCCCCTCCCACCCCCGCGTCCGGCCTTTAATCGGATGGCGTTTCGGGTTCGTTGTAGTACAACATCCTTAACAGGTAGTGGTAGTACACGAGCATGGCCAACGCCAGCAAGATGATGAGGTCCATGTTTGCGCGTTCCCTCGCCCGACTTGCCGTGGACTCCGCGTGCGCCGCACTGAACGGTGGCACACCTGGACCGTCGGAGTAGAAAGGCGTTTGTTGGTGGCGGCGCGCGTTACCGACCGTGTACGGGGGAGGGTGTACGACTGTTGCCAACGTTCGACGGGCGCCGCGAGCGGACCGGTTCTTCTGTGCGACGTGCTGTGCATCCGGCGCGTGCGTACGCCGATGCGGTAACACGGTTCCGTTGTCACGCCATTGTCGTACGTCGGAGCGCGTCTGGAAACGTTTTCGGTACGTTTGGTGGGGGGGGGGTTAGTGTTTCCGCTTACAAACGCATTTACCCCCACAGGACGACAATGCGGGTAACATTTACTTTCGTCGCGCTGTGATCACCGATCGACAGCGTTCGGTGTACAATTCATCCCGGCAAATTCGTTCGTCGTGTTAAACTTACATTTTACAAAAATAACACCTTTTCTCCCAATTTCGTTACGATTTCGAATATGGTGGGAGGTTGAACACCTTAACCCTATCTAGACGAGCCTCTGCTGTTGTAGACACTACATTCTCACGTAATTTTGTGAGTTCTTCTTGCCCATCACTCGAATATAACGTTCACGTTTAAATTTTAAATTTTCATAAGACAAAGATTTCCGATAATGGTTTGAAGATGGTTCAATACGATTTCATTCGCAGCGTGCATTATACTATAATTATAAAGAACAAACTTTTAAAAAAAAATTCGATCTTAATTTAATTTTATAACGACAGCAGTGGAATGCGATCATACATTTTATAAATATTTTTTGATTATTACTAAGGCCGTTGGTATGCTCTGCTTTATACATTTGATTTTTTTTTTATATTTTAACTTTAAGCAACCTTGCGTCCTTCTCGTAAAATCTCGTAAAATATCAATATTTTATAGTTTCAAAACATTTACTTAAATAATAAATTAGGCATAGCTTGAAGTTTTGAAGTGGTTACTAATTGATTTTCCCCGGACAAAAGAAAAAACTTAATAAAAACTCGGAAGTAACCGTAAATAACGCTCTAAAACAATTTGTAAATCTTTTCATATAATTAAAAATTAATAATTATTTCGTGACTTGAAAATATTAAATCCTAATGTTAAAATATAAAATATTTAGTCACCTTTTTTTATCAAAGTAGGTATTATGTTCGAAGTACGAATGGATTTTTTTTACAAATATTAACGATTATAATTAATATTTTTTATATACAGGTATGGCCTTTTTATTCATTTTATTCATGATTGATTACACTATTTTTGCATCTTACTTGATATTTAACTACGAATTTTTTTTTTTTCAAATATAAAATACAAATACTTATTTGATATATGTAATGAATAAATAGGACATTTAGAAAAAATGTAATAAAACTAATAGAAAATACAAATGTACAGCGGTGATATTAAAAATATAAAATTATTTAAATATTTGTACACAGAACAATATAATATATTGATAATTTATATTGTAAAAAGTTCACTAAATTAACGGAACAAATATAATCATCGTAATAACCTTTGTACTACCTTAGTATAATGCCTGTAATCGAGGAATGTTTTACATAACTACGTATACTGCATTATTCGGCTGCAACAACTCCAATTGCCCTTTGGAGTAACTACATTTTATTTGTCTGTCTATCATACTAAATATAAATATAATTATCTACATTTTATAATTGTACGCTAATTTAATTTCTAATTTTCTATTTGTTTTTGAGTTTTATTTCACATGGTACTTTATCACTATTTATATAATATTACATTGTAATGCTTCGCGTTATTTTTTTTAAACAAATATGTATAAATGCTGATAAGCTTATCTATTAAGATAAACGTGGTGTTCATATTATTTTTTAAAACTATCATTAATTATATTAAATGTTTATCGCGTGTTATGCGAGACAAAATGCTTATAGTATACAGTACACGGACGTTGAGATTCAAGAGAACCATAAAAATGAATAGTTTATAGGCAAAACGAAATGGAAATGAGACCCAATGTGTTATACGTTTTGAATATTTTTCGAGATCGTTTACATGTATACGATCCTGGCGGCAACCAGTACACAATAAAGAACATGGTATCTGACAATCCAACATAAATAATATCATAAGCTACCTCCTACTGTCTGAACACCTGCAGCTGGTTATGCATTTCAAGTCTACTTGTAGGAGCGCAGTAAAAACGTTGTTGGAATCGACGTAGGCCTGCGTCGTTTCTCAACGGCCGTATCTGAATAAAAACATTTACTACCACCTACTGCCAACCTTCGAAAAATAACAGACATTACACACCGGGCCTGGTACAATAGCAAAAAAATAATGAGTTCGGTCCCTTGTAACGAGTCCCGCAAGTTATACACGTTGGACGACCTTGCGTAGCGCAAGGGCCACGGAGTATTATAGTAATAATAATGAATGTGCCGCTTCGGGTCTCGCGTAGCACATGCTGTGTGACATTGTCAAGTATAAGCCCGCAGTTGTTGCGTTTGACAATAAAACCGAATTAACGAGAAGCTATAAATTAAACTCAATCTTGCAATGGTTTTTAAACATATGGAAATAGTTTATGTTTTCAACTAAAACCACTGATTTTATAGCTCATCATAAAATCAATACTTTTACTGATAAAATACAAATATTAGTGTATGTCTATATACTATGTGTTCTCTAATATAGGGAACACTGAAGTGGTCGGTCGGATTACATTGGAACAAATTGATTTTTTTTTTAAGCTATTGGTATAAGAAAACACATTTATAAAAACATATTTCGAATTTTTTATCATTTCTTTACGTGCAAGTGCATTTTTTTTTTAAATAGGAACACTTATTTGTAAGCAACACCAAAACACATATTGTGCTGTTCGTGCGCAAACTAAAACGATAAAACATTTGAAATGTGTATTATTATACCACTAGTTTGTAAAAAAAATAAATGTATTCCAATGTGATCCGGCCGAAAAATTAAGTGTTCTCTAAATTGGTGAACACATAATATATATTTAAGTATTCTAGCTGAATTACCTGACAAATAAATTTGTATCTTTATGTTGGATTAGATTAACATGGGCAAATTAAAAAAAAATTATTTCCTTTTCCTTTTCATTTAAACTCAGGCTTAGGACTGGGTGCAAGTTTTTCTTGCTTATATTTAATTAATTAAAATTGTTTAAGCTTTTTATTTAACAGCCTAGCGACGGCGAATATGAAAAACCCCGGTAAATGTGTTTTATGGCGCGTTGCATTGTGGAATATTGAGAAATAAAATTACTCTATTAACTTATAGAACTGAAATAAAATCTAGAATCTGCTTCACGAAAAATCGACAAAATCGGATGAGAAATTTCAGAGAATATTCATGACAAATATTCCATTTTCACATTTATCTATATATAGAAATAATATAACCGGTAATATATTAATGTATTACTTATAATAATATTAATACTTACAGTACCATCTTACAGTAAGCAGTTCTTTTTATTTGCTGCATTAGTGTTTATCAAATGTAACTTATGTAGTAGCATGATCGTTTTTAATTATTTTTTTTTTATTCTTACTATAAAAAAATGATTTGATTACATATTTGTATTTATAATTATACACCTCTGGTGTGCTAGTTTGCGTATGCGTATAGTAACTTCTAAAAAAATGTAAAGCGATATTATTATTGAAATATTTTTACTTTCTCTAATATTGTGGTCACACCAATTAATGGGTTTATATATTAAGCCTAATACATATATTGATGATACATGCAAGACAATTAAAAAAAATAATAATAATCTATACTCTAAGTATAATAAGTAAATAGATACGGTTAAATATATCATATTATTATAATAAATATTACTCGAAAAATTCAAAATGTAATGTCTAGTGTTCACACACCTACCTATATACAGAAAAAAAATATATATCTAGAAATATCTAGAAAAAAAATTTTAAATTATGAAATTATGTAATAAACCTACACATAAATATTTTGCAATAATAAATTATAATAAATATTTAGCCTTAATAAATTATAATAAAACGAAAATTTTTAATTATTTGTTGTTTAATGGTATGTCTATGTTTAATAGTATGCCTACGCACAAAAATATTTCTTTTTTAATAGTTTAAAATTCAATTAATCAAAAATATATAAAAACTGTTTATAAAAAATTAATTATACTACGTACTTAAGGAAATAGGATGTCGTCGAGAGCTAGAATAAATTATGTTTTTAATTTGTAGAATGATGTAGACAGGCATGGATCGAGAAGAGGTTATGAGGGTGGTAATGACCCTCTCCAAAAAATATCAAGATTAGGTCCATCACGTTTATTTATAAATTAATATATGCAGTTAAACAAAGGAAATTCAACATTCTCATTTAATTTTTAAAATTAAACATATTTAATAAAGTTCTAATTTTATATTAATTTACATTTATTATTTTTTAATTGTTTATTATCTTTTTGTTCTTTTGAAAATATGACCCTATCCCCTCGCTTATTGTTCTAGAGCCGCATCTGGTTGTATAAGGAAAGAAGGATGTCAATATTCTGTACAGGGGAAAATGTCTTTTAATATCTTTCGATATGTACACAGTGCTATTACAATTTTGTTCCGTAAGAATTATTAATATTCATGTTCATTGTAATAATAACAAAATAACAAGTTATTGCACATTAAATCTGTGTATTAACATTAGCGGAACTAATCAACAAGTAGATAGTGTAATTACCAGTAGTAGTAAAACAATTCTTAAGTAAACTCATGTAAATATATAACGTAATACGCAGCTATACGTTTTTTTATGTATATGAACAATCTAATCATTTTGACTTTTTATTACATCTAAATCTGTTTGTATGTTTCAATTGTGTGGGCTAAAATGTAAAATTTTCTAAGATAATAATAATAATAATAATAATAATAATGTACCACGTAAGTATGGATACTTGGCCATGGTAGTAAATAGAATATAAGGTAATTTAATCAAGACTGGCAACTATCGTTTCATTTTTATTATAATACGATACAATATATAATAAATACACGCACGCGTAAAATAGTAATATATTGTTAATTTTTCATGATTAATTTATGATTTTAAAAACATTTGATCGTCATTAGTTCTACTCGTGATAATAATGAATGGTTATAAAATATTAGTAAAAAACATTATTCGCATTACACTTCAACCTATAAACTGTTTTAAAATTCAATACGGTTAGTGTTTAACTAATGTTACTTAATAAGTGTTTATTTTTTTTCACCATTTTTTTCCCCATATATTGGATTCAGATAAAATAGTAAAATACATTTATAGCGTTAATAAATATAATTATAACGCTTCGTGTTACACAATGATTATTATAGACCTATTATACATTAGATATTATAAATAATGTATATGGAAGCAGTGGTTTATTTTCATTCAATCTTTGTAGACACGTGTTTACAGCGATACATTTTAATGGGTGATACATTTTGACAGAATATAATAAAAAATTATTGTTTTCACTCATTCGTGCTTATAGTATTTCTATTCCGAATTTAATGTGTAAATGTGTGAATTCCATTACAGGATATATATTTTTAATTACGTAAGGATAGTGATATTGTCAACACTCAGCAGCGGTGACCACGGTTCTATTGTCGTTTGAGAAATACGTCAAAGATTGGGGATTTTTATGAAATGTTATTTTCAATGTAAACACCCAAAATATAAAGAATATATATATATATTAATATATGTTTATTGTGTTTTAGTAATTTGACGTGGACATTTTTCTTGTAAATACGCCCCCGTATAGTGGTATGAATAACAATGTGTTCAAGGAAAAGAAAAGAAACGTGCAAAACAAATACAAATCAAGTTGTCTACGGCCCAAACGGAAAGACTACGGGTAACTATATAAAGTATATAGGGGAGATTGAAAGGGAAAAAATGAATAAAAGAAACGTTTCAAATAAAATGCTAATTTATTTTTAAGGGAACACGGGCTGCGGTGCACGATATAATAACGCGCAGAAGATTCGATTTCGGTTTGGGGTTTTCAATCGGAAACGGCCCAGACGGTAATCAGGAACGGCGGCCGGTGCGAGGGGGACGGATACGTGCGGGAAAAGGGATTGACGGGCAGCTATATTGGAACGGTTGGAATCGGTCGCAAACAAAACATGTCATTACGTTATTGCGCGGTTAAATAAATGAGATACGATATGTATGGTTGG
This sequence comes from Sipha maydis, assembly GCA_034509805.1. Classification (NCBI taxonomy): domain Eukaryota; kingdom Metazoa; phylum Arthropoda; class Insecta; order Hemiptera; family Aphididae; genus Sipha; species Sipha maydis. Next base: position 118,858 of record JASXSY010000333.1, read on the forward strand.
ACGGAGAAGGCGGTTAGAATGGTTGGCTGGATAAAAGAGGTATTATTGTGCGTCCCGTCTACTGAGTGTTTAGCGACGAGTTAGCGGTTTTGCGCATCATGTCCCGAATGAACTCGTTGGAACGGTTCAGGAAATTGATGAAACTCTGTTTTTTAATCAAATCGGACTGCTCGTGGCCGGCCCGTGACCCTTCTTCACCGTCGCAGCAGACCGTCGCCGTCGCGTTGCCGTCGTCGCTGCTGCCGTCGTCATCCACGTCGTCGTAATGGAAACGAACCGTGGCGGTTCTCGAATCCCGAACGAATCGGCGGCCTCCGTCTTGGGTGTTTCGACTATCGGCCATCTTGCAACAACAACAATAATTACAATGTTAATTGGTATGCGCGCGCGGAGACGATGTGACACGATCGAAACGCGTCACGATGCTGTGCAATACGTATGCGTATACGTATATTCGTGTACAGGGGCGCACGGCGAATCCGGTGCGGTTAACGAAAGTCCTCGTTAATTTGGAACGACGACGTTTCGTATGATGATGACGTGCCGACACGTCGCAACAGCGTCATGTTATTAACACGTACGTAATCGGTCGGATGGGTGCGGTTCAAGTGGAAAAGTCACTCGTTTGCCGATGGCCGCACTGCGATGACATTGACGGTAATGATAATCAAAAGTCGCAAATAGCTTCGGACGATACGCGGGGAATAATTATCGAGTTACATTTGTAAGACGTTTCCCGATCGATAACACGACTATTGCGATAACACGTATTTTCAAGAATAAATACATTAGGCGATTTACACAATATTCAAATAGTTTTTGTGAATCTATTGGAAAGACGCACGATGCGCGAGGAAATATTTCTGTTCGTGTAAATAAATTCGTATGAAAATATTTAATTATAATAACGTACAACCGAATCTTTTCGAAATCCACTACGCATTAACGATATGAATTTAAACGTATGATTCTATTAGACGGAGCTACGAAAAATTAAACTACGGCATCAATTATGATAATAACGCGACAATACATCATAATTTAAAGGACGACAATGCAGTTATCAAACATTTGAAAGTATAATCTACACTTACCTAAATATAATTTGAATTTTATTTACATATGCTTACGTTATAGTGTTGTCACAAGAATATGGCTCTAAAATCTGTAACAAAAATGATTGTACAACATTATTTTTAAAAACATTTTATGTTGAATTTTTAAGAAAATATTAATATATATATATATTGATAATACAATAACTAAAATAAATAATAATATTAAAAATAATACGAAATAAAAATACAAAAACAGAAAGATATATTCATTCAACAAATAATTCTACATATTTATATAATTACATTGATAATTGTCTATGTTACTAGTGGCGTGTTTTAAAAATATTTTATTAAAGTGGAAAGGGGTAAAAAAATGTGCAATTATTCGTATACAATAACACCATCATTACAGTATTTGATTATTCGATAGTAATAAAAATGTACAATGTAACACATAATTTTTATTCCATTAAAGGTTTGTAATGATTTTTGGTCACGATAAATAATTCATACAGAAGATTTTGTATATGTTAGTAGTGTTGGTACCATTTACTTTCAGGGATGTGTGCGACCAGGAGTTTTATAAATATTAAGACCAATACGCTTTAAGAAACAATAAATTACTCCAATAAATACCTATATGCCCGAGCACCATACGGACGAATTTCTGTAATAAAAAATAAAAAACAAATAGATAACAGATCGTTGAAATAAAACCAATACCTAGCTTACACACGTTTACACTTAACAGATCTGGTGAAAAGTCTTGAAATATTATACGGTCGGGACGTCAATGTCGTATCACGGACGGAGAGAAGGGATTTCGATATGCCCCCGAGGCCCCGTAATGAAAGTAAAAGTTTACGGTCCGCCGAATTGTCGTTCGATCGAAACTCATAAAATATTTATACGCTTTTGAGATGCTCACGGCACACGAATAGCATACTTTATTATGGGTACATACGAAATGCTTCCCAAATCTTTGTAAGTGACTTTTTCCTTTTTCTTTTTTTTTTTTTTACTGGAATTGCTATCTATATCACAACAATCTATCGTTTACAGAATCGATAACGCCAATCGGTCAAACATTGACATTGATATTCATAGATTTTGGAAATTATGACCACATTGTTGTTACTATTAAATCGCATCACGTCCTAGATGGATTGTTCGTGATTTTAAGTATAGACTTTGAAGCGGTTATTCGATAGTCGTATGACAATTGTGTGTACATACTGTGATGCGTTGAAGTTAAAATACATTATATATACAAAATACAAAAATATATTAGTTGATAATGTTATAATCATTGGAACAAAAAGAGATATTGTATAGAATAATTAAATAAATTCGAAAGTTTGTAAAATCCGATCACATAATTTGTATCGATTCATTCGACCGAACAGTGGAGACAATTCGAATAAATTGTAAATTTTAAATTGAAAAAAATAATCCGAGAAACCTCTTTTTTGGTTGGATGGTGTATAATCTTGTATCTTATGAGGCGATTCAAGATCTGCGGGCCAACGCGTGCGTGTAAAGTTTCCAAGTACTAATCGGGATAACTCTGCAAATTATATGCTATTCGATCTGGACTTGAATTTGTTTGCAATCAAAAACAAATATGTTTAACGTACAAACATTTAAACAGTACAAACAGTACAACGTTTTCTATGTATGACAGCGTACAAACACAGTTCGGCCGGTCTCCCTCTTGCTGCTGATGTAGGGCTTTAGTATAATGTGATTCCATTAAAATCAAGATACAATTCGTTAGATGTATTATTTGTGTGTATTCATCCTTGGACGAACATACTGGTCGAAAACTGGTTATAACCGATAAAGAATTGTTACAAAATATTTTATTTAATGTACTACAAATCAAGACTCGATATCTTTGCACTTTTTGTTATGTCAAACATCTAGTGATAAATTTCACTTTGGGTCGTCTAATTTAAAGAATCTTAAACTCATTAATTCGAATAACAAATAATTATTAACTTACATAACAAAGAGGTAATGTAATAAAACGAATTTGATGTGTGTCGGCAAGGCTGTGCATTAACGAATTATAAATTAAAAGTTAAAAAGTTAAAAAGTTTATTTTATGTATTATGTAACTACATTTGGATTTTCATAACTTAACTATTAACTCAATAAATTCATTTTTAATTAACGTGAAATTTAACGAATTTATTTTTGATTTTAGAATATAAGTTAAGTTAATTTATTTTTGTTTTTAAATTCTTTTTATATTTCACTATTTCAGTCGTTTTCATGTCAAAAAAATATTTTAATTGTAAAATTATAAGAGTTAAAAATGTGATTTTTCAAATCAAGGAACAACCTGACAAATTAGGAGATATTTTATAATAAAAGGTTTTATGTTATTTATGTTATTTAATTAATTATAACAACTTATAAAATAAATTCTATACAGAAATACTGTGTCGTATGAAGTATTAGCATTATAACTATATTACATATTATATTATATTACATTATATTACATTATTTTATTACATATTATATGACATTATTATAATCTAAAATTTAGTTTTGCGTTGGTAAGAAATAAAGTACGTATGATAAAATAACAACTTTTTTTTTTAACTTTTAAGTTACTTTTTTTTTAACTTAATTTATTAACATAGTAAGAAGTTTAAAAAAATGTATATTAACTTATAACTTAACTAAATTAACCATCAATTTTCTTAACTTTTAACTTTAAACTTTTTCTTATTGATGTATATTAACTTAACTGAGTTAAAAAAAAATCATCAACTTGGCCAGCCTTGAACGTCGATGTCGCCAACCCGAGAACTTTCACGTGACCGATGAAATCGATTGTGGTTTTTTCGCAGTGACAAATGATTATCAAAGCGGGCGTGTATGAACGCAAAATTTGCGCATCAAACTATCCACATGCGCCTTAAGTGAGCTCAAAAGGACGCGGCCGGGACGAAAATAGATACGCATCCGAGCGCATCTTTTGCGACGAGAAAAAAGCAAGACCATGTAGAATAATAATTCTCACAATATATAATATGTTTTGTAAAATAGTAAACGGGATTTTCTTTTTGTTTTGTATATAAATTAATTATCTATTATCATTTATCGTTCCATAGCAATTATTCACAATGAAAAATACAATATGATGTGTATATTTTGATTTTCTATGTAAAGATAATACATTATAAAATTAGATATAACTGTTAGGGGCCCTTTCCTATATAGCTGTGCCACTCCGCCTATCTGTACCTACGTCTGGACTTGAAAGTTTTTTAATAAGCTATCGTCTTTACAAAGTACACTCGTGACATAAAATTAAAATTGTAATATTCGGTATAAACGTTGGTGGCGAAGAGTTTTTGAATTAGGTCACAGATCGGAAAGCTCTACGGAAGCTTTAGTTTTTTGCAAGAACATACATCCTGACTATTTGGATTACTTCAAATATTGACACCCTTCCAGTTTTAATATTGACAGTTGAGAAGTCTGTTGCAACGTCAAAGCTTATATAAACTTATTTCCGAAACACAGAACCAGAAGTAAAGTCAATACTTAATTAAGAGTATAAAACCATTGAATACATTTATATATTTTAATTATGAAAGTTTTTAATGTGTTGGCTTATGAAATACGTTGGATTTTGTTGTTAACATTTTATTCATAAATATTGAAAACTTTACAATCTACATTCTTAACCCTACCCTTTTCCCCATAAAAAAATCTATCAGCATCTTTTATCATAATACATTTATAAGATTTATATGTACTATAGTCAAATAAGACAATTTACTTATAACAACTTTTGGCAAATATTCGTAGATATTTTTTTATATGCGATTTTATTTTCCGCTCGTATATGCGAATAATCAAAAAACTTTTTTTCCACTATATACATTTTTAAATCAGAATTACAACAAATAATATAACTATATAATCATTAATATTATTTAATATTACATATAGTACGGTAAAAAAATTGAATTTGCTGTTATTTTCTTCAGCGTACAATTAAAATTAAATTCTTCGACTATTTGTCCATGTATTTCGTAAAACGTTCGATTTGATTACACTCGAGAAGGGTGTATACGACGTATACAGTGCATAGCGACCACCGGTTATTGGTATCGGATTGCGATCAGCGAGCGTTTGAATCCGCATCGAACGAACGAATCATGTAACCGAGTGCTTAGTTCCAAAAATGAAAATACTCACAGTTTGCATAATTTTTCAAACAAAAACTCAATCATAATATAATTATTAAGATCCCAGATTAACAGAATACAAAAATATATATACGCGCGTACAATACAATAAATTGTACGCAGGCTAAACGGATTAATTGTGAGTTAAGTGTGCACTAGATTTATTTCGCTGACGCTGTTGCGGAAATATGTTATTAAGTTATCTGTGCGACAACAACTGAATGCTGGTCCTGTAAACTGCCATCGTTTGTCTACTGTTTTTGTTGTATATTTAACAACGTAGTCGAGTGCAAGGGACTAATTTTTTACGCGCGTGCGCTCGCGACCGGCACTACCAACCGGTTGTCGAGTTCGAACGCTATTATTTAATATTATTACAATGTGCACCGGGCACAACAGTTGAACAGATTCGTATGCTTCCCGTGAACTCTTCGGTGACCACACGTGTCACGCGTTACGTCAGTAAAAACGAGTATCTTCCCCCCCCCCCCCCCCACACACACACACCGTCACAGTCATCCTCTCACACGCGCGCACACGATCGCCGTGCAGCAATGGATATGCAGCGCGTTGCTCGGTCCAACCCATGCTGTTTTGACGGTTATATAATGGTCGAAGAATTTAGAGTGGCAATATTAATCGTTCCGTCGTACTTTTTAAATCAAACAAAGTTCGTTACGCAGCCCGATCATTTTTGACGGGTTTTACAGTGTTATAATTATTATTCGTGCGTTTTGTTCCTCGATAACGTCGATCGACCCCCGCATAGGTGGAGATTTGATTGAATTTTAGGGGGGGCTTAAATGTCAATTGTTGCAAAATAAGTACCTATTTTAATATTTTATACTACGAAATTTAATAATTTTGATCTTTTTATGGGGGCTAAGCCCCCCCAAGCCCCCCCCCCCCAATCTCCGGACCCCCGTTGTTTTCCATAAATTATTTCGTACTCGAGTCAATTTCGGCGTTCGTCTCGAAAACAAACGAAAACACGCTTTAAAATCGAAATTATTAATTACACGTAAACATAATTATACTGCAATGGTGCACGTGGTGTACTAAACGGAGTTTTTTCTTCTACACGAGTCACATGAATATATATACAAGCGATAAGATTGCGTTGAAAAAAAAATCGAATATTGTATTGCATCTCGTGCGCACTCTCTAGTTTCTTACACGTGTCGCGTATCAGAGCAAACGAGTTTCTTCTCCCTCGCACACACACTCGTCCAACAACAATGAATGTATTACGTTGCTTGGTTTGACGTAATGTTATCGCATCGTAATTCCTATTTGCTTGTCGGACATATGTTTCAGATTGTAAATTTTCTACTTTAATGAACAATAAAAAAAAAAATAAAACATTTATGATACCCTAGACGGGTTTTGTTGTCGTCGAAAAATGCAGAGTTGCATTATATTATAACGTCATATTCAACGGCCGGAATATCTTTTTCGGGGGTCAATGGAATTATAATTTAAAATTGTATACTTCGATTTTTAGTTTTCTAATAAAACATTTTAAAAATCGAAATTATTGATTAGTGGTATTATACTAAGAAATTATACTGTAATTGCAATTATTATTAATAATACTAACATCAAAATTGTACAAAAACAAATACTTTTATTAGCGTATGATATGCTAAACCATTTTGGTTTACAATAAATATAAAAAAATAAATTAAAAAAAATACTGCAATTATGATTGTAAATGAGAATTAAACTTATATGGAATTTTTTATACACACATTTTAGAAAATATGAACAACATTATTATTAAAAAACTTAAAAAAGAACCGGATGGGCCTCGCTCTGCTGTACAGTTAGGGGTGGAGTGCACCTCGCTTATAGGATAGGTCATTATTATAATGGATTTGTTAAATTTGAATGCAATGATAGATATCATTAAATACGAATAACGATTCTGAACGGAGTTCATATGTTAGTCTAGAATATAATACAATGTTATTTATAAATATTATATAAGTATATTTTATTTTTAAACGAAAAATTTAGAAAAACCGAAAATTTAAATTGTCTATAAATAAGTCAAAATATGTCAAAATACTTTGAAATTTTAACCATGTATAGAAAACGTCAATATAAAGATTTGGTGAAAATTTCAAGTTGTTGCGGTTTTTCATTTTTGAGTTAGAGCATTTTAAAAAAAAACGATATCTTTGTCAGTCTAGAACATTCTACATTATATTACATTTTACATGTAATTTTTTGTCAATATTCGCTGTTCAAACGCTTATAAAAAAAAATTGTGTCTATGGATTTTAATAATTTTTGAATGACTTTAAGAACTACTTCTGTGGAATCTTCTATTAAATTTTCAAGTATTTTGTACGAGCCAAATTTTTTTTATCACCGATTATAAAAAAAAAATGTAAAAAAATCGAATATTTTAAATGCCTATAAGTGGCTTAAAAATCAATATAATATTTTGAAAAAAATATGACATAAAGGAAATACCAATCTTAACAGCTGGTAGAAATTTCAAAAATCTGCGACTTATACTTTTTGAATTATAAAAAATATTTAAAATCGTTTGAGAATAAATCGCTATTTTATGCAATTTCGTAAATATTTAAATTTCAAACAGTCATACAATTTTTTCCTCTAATTCCGGTAGAAATTTTTTTAAAGATTTTTGAAGAGTAGCTTATACATAACCTCGTGTTAAAATTTTGATCCTTAAGTATGAACAGAAAAAATTTTATGAATTTTTATCTACAAAATAACTTGCCAATTATCGTGATTTTTACATATTTCGTATAAATTGTAACTTTGAGCACTTATAAAAAAAAATTGTGACTTACGATTTTAGATTTTTTTTTATCAGTTAAGGAACAACTTATAAGAAACCTTGTATTAAATTTTCAAGATTTTCTAGGCAGCCAAAAAAATTTTATCGTTATTTAAAAAAAAAATATTTAAAAATATTGAAAATTTCAATTGTCTATAAATAGCTTCATAAAAGTCAAAATACTTTGAAAATTTAATGGTGTATAGAGAACGCTAATCTAAACATTTGGTGAAAATTTCAAGTATTTACATCGATTAGTTTTTGAGTTATAGCAAAATAAAAAATTTGATTATGTCAAAAACTGGTTTTGCCTAAAAACTCCCGTTTTTCCCAAATTTTTTTATGGTTTTTCCCGTCGCATTTAAAAAATATTGGAAATTTTTAACTTTTGACCTTCCAAAGTACCAAATAGATTCACTTTCCTTTTAGAAAAGTTGCTACATAAGGCAATCGAAGCATTTTTACTGCCCCAAAACGTGTCGACAGACACAAAAAAAAAAAAAAAAAAAAAAAAAACACACATCATTGTAAAATCAATACATTCTTCACTCCGTTCAGAATCTAAAATATTTGAATATATGTTAAACAAAACATAATAATGCATATTAATAATATTTATCTATTTTCCTAAAGTTCAACTGTTTAACATTTATTTCCATTTATTTATTTTATTCTATGTGACATTAACCTACAACTAGTCGAATATCTGTGCGTATTTATTTATAAACAGTTTTAACTTTTCTCTAGTTCATTCTAATTGGGAAAGACTTTGTTGTTTATTGTATATTATTATTTTCGTTTAGATGCCGGATAAATATTTACGGATAATAAATACATTGCTTCCACAGTATTTTACATCTAAAAGGAGTTTTTCCGAGCAACGCCGGGTAATTCAGCTAGAAAGAATATAAAGTTTTGACAATACCTAATTTTGATCACAATCTATACATATTATATTTAATAAATTATTATCTAATTTGAAATCATTAATAAAATAAATTAATACTTCAGTAAAAATGGGTTAAGCCCAAAACTTTGTTGGTAAATTTGACATTAATTTGCCTTTATAAATTATATTTATTTATGATATCATAGATATTATACTATTGTATCTGTTTAAATTTTAATAAATAAATCATTAAACAAACCAATTTCGATTTTTTCAGATAGATTCAATACAGATTTAATAAGTAAATAAATATCTATGGATATAGCTATTAAAATAGCAGTGCATTAATTCCAAAATCATTGGTAAATTCTCATTCTATTCAAATTAAAATTGTAATTTTATCTTTAAACATTGAAAACAGAAACGCAGACCTTTGATTACTGTCAATGTAGTCTACGAGTAAATCTATACTAACGGTTCTTAGCACTAAAATGTAACTTATAAATATTATAATACATATACATTATAATTTTGTGTTTAATATTACGGTTATTCTATATAAAGACAATATTTAACGTTTAATGTTACTGTACTTTAATTAGTCAAACTAATTAAATCGCAGTATCTGAACTTTTAAGGCAAAGACAATTTTATGAAAAATTTGCTCCCCTTTTTTTTGAATTACTCTTTCATCCAGAATAAAAAACAATTGTTATTGTAACAGCATGTTAAAAACAAGTTAATCGATTTTGAGTGATTATATAATATTTATTTACAGTACTAAATGCTATATTATACACTTATTAATAAATAATTAATTATTAATAACTAATTAATAGAGAATGGACGGAGCAGCAAATAACAATTATTGCTCAATTCTGTTTTTTATTAATTATTTTTATATTTCTAAACATTTCAACACGACCAATTTGCTGTTATAAATGAGAACATATTAAACTATACACTTTCAATTCATCGGGAATATATACATATCATATTACATATATGATGATATTATATTTATTAGTTGTATATTAGTAGTATTGTACTATTGTATACTTAATTGTAAATATTATTATTGGAAATTTAAATACAGTCACATATGATACAGTTAATCGTAACTAACTAATCTGAATATATTATCATCATTATTTTACATATTATTTGAATAATATTGTACTGCCTAAGCCTAAATAATCTGGATTCACGGACATTCAACAGGTCATATCACAGGCCTAGCACGGTCATGGTCAGGATTCTTTCGAATACGACGACGAGGCGAAAACCGGTTACCTTCATAATTTCATCGAAATAGTAACAACTGCAATAATCGCTACTACAGCCTATGGATTACTTAAGCCGTTTAAAAGTGTTTTTTTTTTATATATATTAAAAACCTGTTTCTTTAAAAAAAAAAACAAAATCAAAAGTATAACTTAAAATTGTGATGAACAGATTGAGTCTGGAAATATTTAGGTTTCTTAAAATAAAAAATAAAAATAACCGGATGGGCCTCGCTCTGCTGTACAGTTAGGGGTGGAGTGCACCTCGCTTATAGGATAGGTCATTATTATAATGGATTTGTTAAATTTGAATGCAATGATAGATATCATTGTATACGAATAACGATTCTGAACGGAGTTCATATGTTTGTCTAGGATATAATACATTGTTATTTGTAAACATTGTAAAAAGTATATTTTATTTTGAAACGATAAATATATTTTTCAATTAGGATGGGTTGGCAGTTGCATACAGCGATATAGTTTGTCAGTCTAGAACATTCTACATTATATTATATTTTACATGTAATTTTATGTCAATATTCGCTGTTCAAACGCTTATAAAAAAGAATTGTGCCTATGGATTTTAATAATTTTTGAATGACATTAAGAACTACTTCTGTGGAATCTTCGATTAAATTTTCAAGTATTTTGTAGTAGCCAAATTTTTTTTATCACCGATTATAAATATAAAATGTAAAAAAATCGAATATTTTAAATGCCTATAAGTGGCTTAAAAATCAATATAATATTTTGAAAAAAATATTGCATAAAAGAAATACCAATCTTAACAGCTGGTAGAAATTTCAAAAATCTGCGACATATACTTTTTGAATTATAACAAATATTTAAAATCGCTATTTTATGCAATTTCGTAAATATTTAAATTTCAAACAGTCATAAAATTTTTTCCTCTAAGTTCGGTAGAAATTTTTTTTAAGATTTTTGAAAAGTAGCTTATAGATAACCTAGTATTAAAATTTTGAACCTTAAGTATGAACAGAAAAAATTTTATGAATTTTTATCTACAAAATAACTTGCAAATTATCGTGATTTTTACACATTTTATACAAATTAGAGCATTAAGGGCTTATAAAAAAAAATTGAGCTAACCTATCATCGATATTTTTTAGTTACGATAAGTTTAACTTATTATAAACCTAGTATAAAATTTTCAAGAGTTTTCGCTCAACCAATTAAATTTTATAGATGTTTAAAAACAAAAATTTTACAAAAATCGAAAATTTAAATTGTCTATAAATAAGTCAAAATATGTCAAAATACTTTGAAATCTTAACCATGTATAGAGAACGTCAATATAAAGATTTGGTGAAAATTTCAAGTTGTTGCGGTTTTTCATTTTTGAGTTAGAGCATTTTAAAAAAAACCGATATCTTTGTCAGTCTAGAATATTATACATTATATTATATTTTACATGTAATTTTATGTCAATATTCGCTGTTCAAACGCTTATAAAAAAAAATGTGCCTATGGATTTAAACAATTTTTGAATGACAATAAGAACTACTTCTGTGGAATCTTTTAATAAATTTTCAAGTATTTTGTACGAGCCAGATTTTTATTACCGATTATAAAAAAAAAAAATGTAAAAAAATCGAATATTTTAAATACCTATAAGTGGCTTAAAAATCAATATAATATTTTGAAAAAAATATGACATAAAAAAAGTGCCAATCTTAACAGCTGGTAAAAATTTCAAAAATCTGCGACTCATAGTATTTGAATCATAACAAATATTTAAAATCGTTTGAGAATAAATCGCTATTTTATGCAATTTCGTAAATATTAAAATTTCAAACAGTCATAAAATTTTTTCCTCTAATTCCGGTAGAAATTTTTTTAAAGATTTTTGAAGAGTAGCTTATAGATAACCTAGTGTTAAAATTTTGAACCTTAAGTATGAACAGAAAAAATTTTATGAATTTTTATCTACAAAATAACTTGCAAATTATCGTGATTTTTACATATTTCGTATAAATTGGAACTTTGAGCACTTATAAAAAAAATTGTGACTTACGATTTTAGATTTTTTTTTATCAGTTAAGGAACAACTTATAAGAAACCTTGTATTAAATTTTCAAGATTTTCTAGGCAGCCAAAAAAATTTTATCGTTATTTAAAAAAAAAATATTTAAAAATATTGAAAATTTCAATTGTCTATAAATAGCTTCATAAAAGTCAAAATACTTTGAAAATTTAATGGTGTATAGAGAACGCTAATCTTAACATTTGGTGAAAATTTCAAGTATTTACATCGATTAGTTTTTGAGTTATAGCAAAATAAAAAATTTGATTATGTCGAAAACTGGTTTTGCCTAAAAACTCCCGTTTTTCCCAAATTTTTTTATGGTTTTTCCCGTCGCATTTAAAAAATATTGGAAATTTTTTACTTTTGATCCCCCAAAGTACCAAATAGATTCACTTTCCTTTCAGAAAAGTTGCTACATAAGGCAATCGAAGCATTTTTACTGCCCCAAATCGTGTCGACAGACACAAAAAAAAAAAAAAAAAAAAAAAAACACACATCATTGTAAAATCAATACATTCTTCACTCCGTTCAGAATCTAATAGTATATATTAACAAACAGTACGTGAAAGAAAATGAAAATGAAACATGATTCACGGCTAATTCATGAAACATTAATAATACTATGAGTACGGCCATAAAATTATTTCTATGATACGTTATTCTATACATTGGGATTGACCTTCGTCAGGACACGATATTGCGACCACTGCAATCAATTGATTCATCGCTACCGTTTATCGGTAGAATACAACAGCCTTGCAACAGTGTGCTTCATAAACGAACACAATGGCAGAGAAAGCGATCGAAGATTTCCGAGCTGTCCTGCTCCTGTATGTCGTCCATGCGACGTATTCATCATCCACGTTTTCATCACGACTCACAATCACAGCTGAGCTGATGCGTCGTCATTAGTGTTAAGCACGTGTTGTCGAAAAACTTGACAGCGACCGTGGACACGAGTAACATCAAGTCTATATTAAATATATTGTATACTGTTCTATTTTAATATTATGTGTTAAACGAAATAACTTTTATGATATAATATGGTGTAATATAACAATATTTTGACATAAATATGAGACATTTCAAATTTACCAAGTACCAAATCATTTTTTTCTATATATATTTATCTTCTATATGTTAATATATTTTTATACATTCGTTTATTTGCTTTTCTACTTAAGGTCAATCAATTTCGCCATGTGGACATAGGCCCTCGACAATTATTTGTCAATGCATATATTTCGCATTATCTTCCAAAATAAATCTGAAGCATTAGATAGTGCATTTGCATACTTTACACCACCCATGCTTCGAAATGCTAGGCTTCGAAAAATCGGTGAAAATATCACATTAAACGGTCCTACGCGTCTTATCCTTAAAGCTGTGCACCAAAAATCGCTCGCGTGCGCCGGGATCGGGTTCCGCCGCCGTCGCACCGGTACGGTTTACAATCTCCGTAGAGTGCTGCTCCATCTGGCCGATGCGTCTATATTTTGCCACCGTTGGGTCACAACGATTCGCATTTGCTATCCGCTCGCACTTTTTCAAAAACGACATCAGTACGGTCACGTCCGGCATGTCCTCCATCCTGCCCTATTCTGCTCGTTCAACATGGAGTCGACTGGAACTGGTCGTGGTCCAACGCCTTTATAGCTCACAGCATTTCTATGAACACCTTCAGCGAATGGTCGACCGCTATCATCAGCTGCGCCGGGCACAAGTCGTACACGTACTTCGAGAGACTGCTCGTCTCTTTTTCGATCATCATCTCACGAGGTCACCGAAGTCTCCGTCTGTTGATTACAGCAATTAATGCGTCTTATTGTCCCTTCGAGAATTATTGCATTTTCGTCTTAGAAATAAACCTAAAAAAAAAAAAAATTAATTCACGTTTCTATTTCATACATTTATGTGTCGTATAAAAAAACATATACGTGCGCGCAAGCCCGTAGTCGGGATTTTTAAACGGTGGGCGTTTTAACTATGTACGTATTTAAATATAATTGGAGCAGACGGTATTCCACGAAATCAAATAAATTAACTGTAATATGCGTATGGCTTTCAAGTATATATTTAAAACAAAGTATCCTAACTTGTTATAGTTATGATAATATCAAATATCGGATAGAATCATCATGAAAACGCGTTTCGTACTTTTGTTGGGACCCGATTTAGTGTATCTATTATAGATATTTGATTTGAATACGGCAAAAGGGAGAGTTGGTTTTAACACCCCAAACACTTAATGCAGGCCCGTATTTGGGGGGGAGCAAGTGTCCCTTGTTACCCGGGCGGCAATTTTTTTCAATCATTTGAAGGCAGCAAATGTGTATCTACATATTGGTATTATGGCGCATTATATACATGATCACACATAGATATATTTAGATTTGTTTTATAATTATATATAATATGGGTGGGTACATCCTTTTTTAATATTAATACTAATAGTATAATATATATGGAGGGGGGTGTGATGACTTAGAAAAGGGCGTCTCAAATGTGTTGCCCCTGGACGTAAAAAGTCTAAATACAGCCCTGACTCTATGGGCTACGCTTCCGTATGTATATATGTAATAAATACCGTATGTATTTTATATACAGAGATAGTGTCGATTGTTTGACGTCATCGTTGATGGCAGACAACTCGAATGTACTTCTGTCTTGCTTTGGAGTATGTAGTACTTAGTCAATCAAAACCGCTTCCCGCTGCAGTATTTCGCAATTGGATTTGAAACGCCGAACGTTGGCTGTCTTGCTGTATTTAACGTGAACATACATCAAAAATAATTTATAAATTTGAATACGTGACCGTTTATAACTTGAATAATATTGTACGTAGTATAATTTTTGTTATAAACTGTAGATCCGGCGAGTGACGATGAAAACAATTATTGGTACGCTCGTTGAACTGCCAACATGATAACAAAATACAGAGATCGGTCAATCGGTCTGTTGTACTGTTACTCGCTGTGTGCAAAACTAATGATAATTTTTAACAATTAATGAGTAATACCAGGGCCGGCGTTAGGGGTGGGTCACCTGGGCCTCGTTGAAAGGGGAGGGGGGCGTCTCAATGATATAATATTAAAACTGAAAAAATTATAACAATTTAACTATAATTCTATCCATTATAGGGATTATTATAATACCTATACAATAATTTAATCACAAATGAATATTTGTCCTTGATCGCTATTTATATAGAATTTAGTTATTAATAGCATCAGATAACGGCTGAGAGGACAAGATTGGTTGCGATTATCTTTATAGTTTATTTCTGGAATTACAGTGATATAATATCATTTTATCAAAATATCTTATTGGTTGTTTAACTTACAGCTACACTGCATTGTCATATAGAATTAACAGATCGTGTAAGAATACTAGTGTAGAAATGTCTACAACACCTCATGTTATAACTTTCTAAGTCTTGTACAATATTTTATACGTTTGCTGTTTTTTCATTATTTTACTCTACATCTGCTATGTTTCTACGTTTTGGATTTAAAAGGTACGTTAAAGTTTATTTATATTAAACTCGTCAGTATGAGTATCCCGAAATATTATTGCCGGAACAATGACATATTATTACCAGTATAAATTTATATAAAAATATTAATTATATTAATAGTTAATACTCATAAATTATAACAAAATATTATTAAATATATAAAAAGATTAAATAATATTTTGTTATTAATTTATGTTTTTTATTTTTAATACTTGGTGTTAGATATTGGACACTATATTTTTTCGCATAAATTGTTTATGATAAATTTAATATTTTGTCATTAGTTGTTTTTTTTTATAAAACATCTGTCCTTTGTGATCGCGATTTCGAATTTCATTCAAATGTAGTTAAATTTATCCCTCTCTATATAGCAGTGGTTCTCAACATTTTTGTAGGACGACACTAATTTAGATCCATGAAAATGGTGACACACTTGAAATGACTGATGAATTTTCGAAACGTTAAAAATTACAAACTATTGTAAATTAACACATGTCTATGTTGGAATTTCAAAAAATATAAAATTAATTTACTATAAATTAACTTAATTTAAATTTAAACAGTTCAAATAAAATACTATAGATAAGTACCATAAAAAACTATATTAGTTTATAAAGAAATTATTGTGATACTTGTGATCGGCAAACTAAACATAGGTCTTCGAATTGTAGACGAATGGTTGACAAACTTATGTCATAATTTACTTTCAATATCTTTTATGTAGGCTATTTTTTGCTTTTTGTTATTTATAATATCGAAAATGCTAATTCATCTATACAATTTCATTAAGTTAAATCATGTTGAAAAAAGAAATACAATTTGTAATACTTTCTTGCTCGTTCGGGCGTATTTGTTTTGCAGAAAAATCCAAAATGAATTATTTTGAAACGTATACAATTTTGAAATTAACGTTGTATTTGATGATATTTTTAATAAATGAGATACAAATAAGTAAGAATATCTTCATAATTGCTTTCTCATCAGTGTTTTTTTTATTATTTCATCATAATACAGTAACAAATATCAAAAGCTACAATTTCAATTAATTATATTTTGGTGACACACACCACGGTAGTACGTGACACACTGGTTAAGAACCACGGCTATATAGTATAGGTATTATATTTTTATTGTTAACTTTTAATATTAAATTATAGAATGTTTAATTAAAATGGGGAAAAAAACTTTCGGGAGCACAAAATAGAAAACGAAAGGCAGAAAAAATAGCTGTTAAAAAAAAGAACAAAATAGCATGAAAAAATTCATTATACCCATTGATAACAAACCAAATGAATCTTTTCAAAATTCTAAAATCACTACTGAATCTGAATTAATTGATCATATCTTCAAACAAAAACCTATTGTAGACATAGTAAGAAAAAAAATCCAAACACTAAAACTAATAAAAACGTATCTTCGTTCAACATAAGAAGACGAAAAACTGACATCTCTAGAAATTCTTTCTACTGAAAATGAAATAGCTCAAAAACTGGATTTATCTGAAATTATTAAACATTTTGCAAAATCGAAGGCAAGAAAAGTCTTTATTAACGTTTAGAATCTTATTTTTTTAATGTTAAAATTAATATAAAATAATAACTAATTAATAATTATAATAAAAATGTAAATTTAATTTATTGTTTAGAAAATAATATAGTCTATACATATGTAGTACAATAAGTATGAGGGATGTTTTTAAATATAATGGTATTTTCACGTAGGTAAAGAAATCATCTTACGATGGCACTTGAATTTAATTAATATTACAATATAACAACTACTATATTCATAAATGCGGAGAGGCGCATATTTGTTCATTAGCCCAGGGCGCCAATGACTCTACCGCCGGCATTGAGTAATACGTTTGTTTTACCGAATAGAAACATTTCATAAGTGCATAAAAAGTGTTTATTTCCAATCATGCGGCTACGATGTAATACTACAATGAAATAAAAATAAATCGTTGGACTTCATTCGTACTTCAACGGCAAGACAAAGAGCACTTTTACGTTAGTGACTCAGACGAATCGATCGTAGACAACGAATTCAAATACATTATATGTTGCTGTTGTTTGACACAACAACCAAATCTTCAATTGCTGGTCTACATTGGAAGTTAAATTATATATTCAATGTAAAATAAAGTTCAATTACACATTTTGCACCAGATTTTGATCAATTTTATGACAACGATTGTATAATTAAAATAATGACCTCTAAAGACGATACATCACAAAAACCAATTATATAGTATAATGACGAGGTTATTAAAATTAATATTATAATTATACATTAAATTTACCCTATTAAACCGAAAAATATATGTTTGAGATAAAAAATAATAAATACGATATATATATATATATATATATATATATATATATATATATATATATTATATATGTATAAAAATAATCAAAGAATCCAAACGAATAAACGTTGAAATAATAATCAGTTTATTTATGTTATCTGTGATAGACAGGATGTTTGAACTTTGTACAAATTATGTCAAGGAGCAAACAGTCATTCATAGTCACTCATAAGTCATGTTAGTCATGTTTAATTAGGCTTTATTAGTCTTAACGTTTCATATTTTTATTTAACTGGCGATATAATTGATAGGCATAATAGTAAAAAACGAAAAATTAATAAAAAAATATTTTAATTATTAAAGAGCAAAATACGTTTGACTGATTAAATTTAATCTACATATGTTAAGTGCTTATTCGAGTTAATGTTTTTCAATCGTATTAACATAAATGTAAAATACATTTGAAATACAATTTAAATTACATTTGAAATACCGTCATTATGATTAAAAAGCGATTCGACGTAATAGTACTTAAATATTTTATTAATTATTTTACAAAAAGGTTTTAAATATTAATAATTTTTGCTCTTTGATACTGAAAGTTAAGTACTTTCTAATGTGATTGTTTTGTTTGATGTTTAACATATAATTAAAATTTAATATTGTTCAATTATTATATATTACTAAGTCATAACTATTAGACATTAGCCAAGCTATTGATATATTTGACGAAACGGAATGTTAAAAAATTCTTATTTGAATATAATTTCTTTTTTCAGACTGGTACAAACCGTATAAATATTTTTTTGATCAAACATGAATTTGATTTAAAAAATTAAAAAACAGTCAATAATCACACGCATTCGATTATGAAACATTTTAAATTTTGAAAGTGTATAGTGACAATATTAATTTAATTAAATCTTGCATAATACCATTTTTATAAACTTCACATATTTTTCACTAGCCGTAAGTTTTGGTCCAGAAAAATAACAGAAGGTGTATTCCTTACTCGGAACAAAAACATTTTGAGTATTATCGAATATAATATTATAAGCCAAAAATAAGCCAATTGAATCATTGTTTGATATTATAAACATCACGACATCACGAAGTGTTAATATATATAAATCCGTGATATTCATAATATCAAACAATAATTCAATTAGCTTATTATACATATATACATGTATAAATGGTGGACTGAACATACATTTTAAATGAATTATTTTCATATTTGAGTACTTTAATCTAACCACAGCCACCACCACCATCCCTTTGTGTTTAACTTTCATAGAGCTTTTCTCAACCCCTAGGTTTCCAAATTTACCCGTATTATGATAAACATGATAATTTACTTTTATTTAATCAAAATATTTGACGATTTAAAATTATCAAGAAATCATCGAACTAAAATAGTCCTATAAGTTATAACGATAAATAACTATGCAACATACTAGATTAGATATTATGCTCCGAGTTTATGGTTGCATAACATTACTTTATCGTCTTAATAAAACACCATACTACAGTGTATTGTAATAGTCTGGTACACATTATTTACTTGTAACAGAATAATAAATGAAACGTTCGGGCCTTAGAATGTAGTTCGGTGCCACAGGCACAAGGTGGCTTCACCCCTTTTGAAAAGTTGACGCAGCTACGTCAAAATCGAGCCTTTCGGTTGTATTATAAACTGTATTATAGTTCGAATATGAGATAAGCAGTGTTCGAATAATTGTCGTCACCAATCCTAGGTAAGTATAACAGTAATAGACCCGTTGAAATGGGATTTTTACTTATACGCAAACGGTCCGGAGTGACTTCAAAGCAATGTGAAACTAGTATAATTGCATTTCAAATTTCTACGTACTTGATTCAATGGCGACAGACGTCCGCGTTCGAACCGAAACGGTGCAAGAACCGTGAAAATGGTCCCGTACAACTGTCCGGAAAGCTAAATAAGTGTGAAATGTCGACGGCGCGAGATGCAAAAGCAACGGCAAAGGCTCCTGACGGTGGGCTGTGTTTACCGCGGGTGGTAAGTCACATCAACCGCGTGTACAAACGCTATCTGTTCGACTCGATCGTCCGTTCCCGTACTGTCAACCGTATTAAACGCAATATTGATCTGTATAGCGTAACGGTCGATTTGAACCAACAATCAGTTACTGCATTACTATCTAGACGCTGGGGAATCTGTGCACTGATATTCACGTAAATTATCTATCATAGGCTCCGAAAACGAAATAAAGTACAATTTGTAACGCGTCTACGTAAGAAACGTATTGTATTCGTGTGTGGTAGGTAGTTTATATAACTCAACAGCGGACGGTGTCCTGGATAAATATACGTTTTTTTTCATACTAATCGCATTGACGCATACAGCTTAAACTGTTGAACCTTTAATTTTCGTGTTTTAAATGTTCATTTCATGTAACAAAGTTTTTTGCGCAATCACGATTGTTGTGAATTTATATACTGCGAAAGGCTATTGAATTTCGTTACATTAATATTTTCACAATTCTTTAAAATTATCCATACGATTTTTATTCGTATTGTACACATCTCAAGTCCACAGAGTGCGCTTTGTGCGTAGAAAAATACATTTATTATTTAGCATTTATTTTTCGCTTGAGAATCGATTCGTTATTCTCGGGAAAATAAGCTTAGAACATAAATAATCTGTCAACAGAGGAAATTTCCAATGGAAAATGTGCGAAGGAAAAAGTACAATTAAAACTTGTCTGCTCAAACATTCTATAGTTAACGAACAAATTTTATTTCGAGCTTTGACAGCAGGTTTTATTCGAGACGTGACTGCATCTGTCAATCGAACTACTGCTTACAATGTAAGTTTGAGACGATACGAATCCGATTCGCGAAACTAATCAAACCCGTACGAGCCATCATTCTATGCGAGGCCATAGACTGATGTCATAAACACACATTAGTTCACACGATGCGAATCGTAGAGAAATAATCTTCACTGTTGCGTGGGCAAAACTCGACCGAATTCCCACTTCTGAAATTTTCTAGAACATTTATTAATTTAATTTTTTTTCCAACCATCACTATTATTGAATTTCATTTTCACTGTGTCTAAGATATAATTTTTTTTCGATCGTCTGTATGAACTGGAAAATTTAAAAATTAGAACTATTTTAAGCTCGTGCATAAGTATGAATTTTTATACTTATATTTTACTTCTATTCAACCGGCGAGACAATTAATTGTAAAGCAAACAACATAAATTATAAAATATGAGCAATTGTTAAATATTAACTAACTGTAAGAGAACTTATCTATGCATGTGTACGAATGTATTTGACGTTAAGTAAAGAAAGAGTTGTTACCAGTCGTGTATTCTAAAACGAATAAAAAAAAATATACATACGAGTTTAATAAGTAATTTTTTTAATATTTTCAACTAAAAAAAAAAAAAAAATACTTAAATTTAATGAAGTTATATCGTTATATTGTTTTATTTTACAATAAATAATACATTTCAAACAAAGTAAAAATTAACTATAATTATTGTATTTAATCTGTGAATTAGACTGTACTAAATAAATATAATATGCTAAATGACTGATCGATTATCGCTTAAAAATAAGATTATTCAAAATAAATATGACCTAATATATGACTTAATACTTTTTTCGTATTCATGTTTGTTCATTTTATTCTGAACACAAACAGAAAATATTGTCCGTGTACCACAAAAATTATTCGCAAAGCGTTAAACTGACGTTTTATTATAACGAGCGAGTATTTTAAACGCTTTAATTAGAAAAACATTTTTCATCAGTAAATACTGTCATACGCATTATATAACTATATTAAATTGGTGTGTTTGTGTGTGGTCTCACTTTCCATCAGCTTTTCTGTGTATTGCAAGTAGAGAAAAACGGCAAAGGGCCTTGCAGGCATGTGTATTAATATTGGAAAACTTTTCTCAACACTCAGATACGTTTTATTTGTAAAATATATACACAAATGTACAATCTCTGAATCCGAAATGGTATTATAATAATAATGGTAATCATCATAACGAGTACGAACGTACGGAAATTTCGACGCAGGTCAAATGGACGCGGTCAATTGGACGCAAAACAATTGAACACATACTACATTTCGATGAATGTCAATTAGACGCGTTTTATGATACAATTATACCATCGCTCGACAAGAAAATACTTCGACGAAACTTGTATGTAATCGATGCAAGACAATTTTAACGCATTTCATTATATATACGTATATATACAGGGTGATTCACCAAGCGTAAAACACTCATTATCTCAAAAACTATTCACTTTTTCCAATTTTTTTTTTTTCAAAATTTTAGATCTAAGCTGTTCTTGAATTATATAATCGTTTAATATTTTTCACCCCTATATTTATTGGTAAACCACCATCAACTTTTGTTTTTCAAATGGCAACGCATACTGAAAATTTCATAATTTAGTAAGGCTTTTTTTCTTGTGAATTATCACGTTCAAATTTTCATTTTCCATTTATATGAGATGAGTTATAACTTCTTAAAGTTGGGTGGTTTGGGAGGTGTTTGTGTGTTAGTATGTTACATGTATTCGGTAGATACCAGAAGCTATAAGTAATAAATTCGATAGTGTTCCATCATAAGGTATATCGGTGATAATTGTAATAACGAATATTTGCGTGTAATCCCCTTGTCCCCACTACAAAATACCTACGGGCACGGCACAATATGGTAATTCCTGATTAGACTGATTCACTATTAGCATTGATTTTAAAATATACAGATAAGCCATACTGTATTAAAGAGTGGCAACCGATTCCGTGTTGTCAGCCGCTGCAGAGCTCAGTGGGGAACTTCCCTTGCCATAATACTAACCAATACCGGTTTTGGCGGCGGGCGACCGGCGACGGCCGACAACATTGTTATTTAATATATACGATATTTATAAATCAATTTGACGTCACAGGACCATATTACAATGCATATAATTATTATGAAAATTTTATACAGTTTACAGTTGAACAATTCACAAATGGACATTGTTACGTGGTACCCAATGAAAACAGATACCTATCGTAATGATGAATGTTTCGGGATGGAATAAAGTGACTTTAAATCATTTAACACTTTGCAAAACTCTTTAATAAAATTAAGTAAATGGCTTATACAGAACATACAGTTATTAATTATTAAATAGTGCACAATAACAATATCGAAGACAAAACTCGGAAGGGCTTGCACTGATAGCTAGACACGTCTGATGTTGTTGGTGAAACGGAGCCTTTATATACTCTGTTTGATTTTGTTGTTGTTAGTTAATTGTCTTGTTTTCGCCACCTGGTTGCCCTTGGCCTTGATCGTCAAATTCGAATGATGACGTTGTTTGCGGTTGTTTGCGATTTGTAATTCGCACGTGGCTTCTTCTCTGTGTCCATTTCACTATTTGTTCATGGTCGTGTGATGAAATATAAGGATAAGTATTAAAATGATTTGGTACTTATGGTCGTGGCTTTACATTACAATTATGTGTGCAATAGTTATTTATATAAAATATAATTGAACATTTTTATCCTCGTATGACTCGGGAATATGCGTATTAATATATGCATATTACACCTCGCCGCTAAAGAAACAATTTTGGGGTGAAACAACAAAAGTGTTATGTTGTTTCTTACAATTCAAATTTCAGGATACAATTTACAAAAATAGTATTTTACTAAGTTTTACAAGTGTTTTACAAGTGTTAGTGATATGTTTTAAGTTTCCACCCTTACAATTTGGTTTCGATGGGTTGGAAATATATTATAATATTTGGTTAATTAACATTTGTTGTGTAATAATTATACATTATAAATCTTTGTTAGTTACAACTTATACGATACTACTAGTTAGTTATTGTTATTATATATTTTTTTTTTTTTTTTTTCTTTTTTTACTACAATAAATGAGTTAAGTTTTCATTACTATCATTATTTATAGTTAACTGAAGAACATGCATGTCTCTGGGTATTCTTCGTGATTTGCTAAAATAACTACTCCTACTGGTAAATATTCCTCCCTAAGATCAGTAAGTTCTTTTATATTTTTGTTTAAATGAGTTTTAATTTCCTGTAATTCATTTTTGGTGTATTTATCTTTCATTGTTTTATTAGTATTAATTAAATGTGCTCTTAATGTAAAATGTTTTGATTTTTCTAGTTTTATTTCTTTTTGAATTTTTATTAATAATCTGTTAAAAAATTGTTTTGATTTATGCATTTCTTTGTCTTAAAATAAAATTTTATTTGTTTAATTAATTATTTAAATTTAAAATTCTTTTGAGTTTTTTTGTTATCTGTAAGTTTTTTATTTGCTTTAGATATATTTAAAATACTAATTATGGCATAACTGTCTTTTACGTGTTCTTATTTTTCTTTATTATCATGATTTGTCAAAACTAATGTATTATTCGTGATATCTATTATTGCTTTAGATTCGGTTAAAAATACTTTTCCTAATATTCCGTGTTTTAATAGAGGAAATTGTGGACCTACGACTTCGAATGTTACGTTTATTTCTTCGTTATTAATTGTAATTGGAATATTTATTCGACCTATTGTATGTATTAGTTGTTGACTAATACCGCGTATGTATACTTTATTGGTTTCGTCGATGAATAAATTATTTTTTAAAAATTGTAATTTAATGATATTAATATCTGCCCCAGTATCAACGAGGAGATGCAATTCATCAATGTTACATGCGCTAGATTTACATTTTATATGATTATCGATTATTATTGATAATATGTGAAAACAGTTATCGGTGTTTCGTTGAAATTCTCGGTCGCACATTAAATTTGTTGTACCGTACGCGGCGCGCGTTGCGAGTACGGTGTGGCGTTTCCCGAATTAGTATTTTGACGTGCGGCGTCGTTTTGTCTAGAGTAGCAAATGTCCATAGAATGACCTCGTTTGCCACAATAAGAACACATTTCGTTATTAGCGCTTCGTATGGGAGGCCTATTATTATTATTAGGATTATTATTATTCAATCCATTGCGTTGAGGTGGTTGATTAATATAATAATGGTTATTAAATTGTTGCTGTTGCGTATTTCTTGCAATAAATTCGTGATTATTAAAATTATTATTAAATCGTGGATTGAAGTTTCTTTGATTCGGATTTCGTTGTTGTGTGGGATGACTGTAATAGTTTTGATTAATAGGTATATTTAAGTTATTTTTGCTTTTTTGTGTTAAATTATTAATGAGGTTATCTCTATCTATGTCTTCTGCTAGATCGAGCTCTTCTTGTAAAGCAATAGCTTTTGCTTGTTCAAGTGTTTTTGGGTCTCTATTACGTAATGTGGTTCTAATTGATTTAGTAAATCCCTTTATGTATAATGCTAGAGTTTGCTCAGTTAACTGTTGTGTTATTGCTTTTGCATCGTTTTCGTTTTTCCCAGTTGTATATAAATTAGCGAGTTGATAGTATAATTTTTCTAGCCTATCTGTGTATGACTTAACGCTTTCGTTTTCGTTCATTTTAATTGAATTTATTTGTAATTGTAACGCGGATGACGAATAATGAGAAGCATATGCTTCTTCTAGATGTTTTTTTATGTATATCCATTTACTGGTATCTTTATATTTTAAACATTCGGCTGGTTTTCCCGTAAGTTTAGTTAATATGTAACGTATAAGTAATGGTACATTAATTAAATCTACTGAATTTACAGCGATATCACAAGCGTTTATAAATTGGGTTATGTTTTCCTCTCCCGAACAATAAGGAATAAATTTAAAAGCTTTGTCTACTGCCATAGTAGTGGGAATTTCTGATATGACTGTTGGGCTAGTCATTTTTTTATTTTGTCGTTTAGGTGTTTTTAAAAATAGAGCTTCTATTGGGCCTCTACTCCTAGTCACTATTTGAGGTGGACTAATTAATAAATTATTTTCGAGTTCTTTAATTCTATTCTCTCTTTTTAATTGTTCCTCTTTTATGCTTAAATCGTTTGGTGTTACGTTTAAACTGGGTGTGCCTTCTGTTGAGTTTTTAGTTGGTGATTGCTCTAGATTTGCAAGTTCTAGAGGAGACGTATCGCTAATATCAGTATAGTCGTTTTCATACATATGAGTTGTAATATTGTTTATGTTAGTTTAACATAATAAATTTGAGATTTCAATAATAATAAATAAGTTTCAATAATAATTCACAAATAATAATTTTTTCAATAATAGAATTTAATAATTCTCAATTATAACATCATTAAACTTCTCAGTAATAAGTTTAATAAATAAGCTTTCTCAATAATAATCTCTTCCGATAATATTTTATATATTATATAAGCCTTCTTTCAGTAATACTTTCAATAATGATTTTCAATAAATCTCAATAATAATTCTCAATAATAATTCTCAATCGCAATAATAAATCTCTTCCGATAATATTTTGTATATTATATAAGCTTTCTTTCAGTAATACTTTCAATAATGATTCTCAATAAATCTCAATAATAATTCTCAATAATAAATTTCAATAATAATTCTCAATAATAAATCTCAATAATAAATCTCAATAATGATTTTCAATAAATCTCAATAATATTTTTTCAATTGTTTCAATAATAATTTTATTACAACTCATATGTAATATTAAAATAGGTTAACCTGGTATGATGTTATGTGTATACACAGTCTTGATTTGTTATATTTTATAATTATAATCGTATGCTTACGCCAAGATGACTCGTGGAGTTGTCATTTTTTAAGAATGTAAGTAAGTGTTGATGGAAGTTGATTGTTAATTGAAGTTGAGTGTTGATTGAAGTTGAGTGTTGATTGAAGTTGAGTGTTGATTGAAGTTGAGTGTTGGTTTCGCAAAGAAAAGTGATCAATTTTTCTTTAATGAAATTGACTCAAGATTCCAATGAACGATGTTCGGAATACCGACTGCACCACTGTTACGTGGTTTATCCTACCGATATGAAATCCTACCGACTGCGCCACTGTTACGTGGTTTATCTTACCGATATGAAATCCTACCGACTGCGCCACTGTTACGTGGTACCCAATGAAAACAGATACCTATCGTAATGATGAATGTTTCGGGATGGAATAAAGTGACTTTAAATCATTTAACACTTTGCAAAACTCTTTAATAAAATTAAGTAAATGGCTTATACAGAACATACAGTTATTAATTATTAAATAGTGCACAATAACAATATCGAAGACAAAACTCGGAAGGGCTTGCACTGATAGCTAGACACGTCTGCTGTTGGTGGTGAAACGGAGCCTTTATATACTCTGTTTGATTTTGTTGTTGTTAGTTAATTGTCTTGTTTTCGCCACCTGGTTGACCTTGGCCTTGATCGTCAAATTCGAATGATGACGTTGTTTGCGGTTGTTTGCGATTTGTAATTCGCACGTGGCTTCTTCTCTGTGTCCATTTCACTATTTGTTCATGGTCGTGTGATGAAATATAAGGATAAGTATTAAAATGATTTGGTACTTATGGTCGTGGCTTTACATTACAATTATGTGTGCAATAGTTATTTATATAAAATATAATTGAACATTTTTATCCTCGTATGACTCGGGAATATGCGTATTAATATATGCATATTACAGTGTCTGGGTTTGAGTATCGTAATGTATGGTTGAAAATATATCTGTGATTAAAGTTAATATCAGGATAAGTTTATACGTGATAGCTACGTAAATATCCCACGTAAAAAACGTACTCAATGAATATAATGTACAATACGCTTTGTTTTTGAAATTAACTCTTAGAAAATTTAAAATACTTTTCTTTTAGACATTTATTTTTTAATTTTTTTACTTTAAATTTTATAATATTCTTACCTATAATCCATTATACTACCTAAAACACATAGCTAATAAATTTTGTGACAAAAATGTAATGAATTGCATAATATAACTAACAAAGTACTTGCAATTTTAGTTACATACAATTGGAAATAATCCCAGATTGGTTTATATTTAATAAAAAATTCTAGGGATTGTAGGGAGTAAAAATAACAAATAAATAAACTCATTAATATCTTTTATATATTATTAAAAATTTCTTTGGAACTATTAAATACAGTATACATATTTAATTCATCATCTTTTGTAATTGGACATTTGGACATTTTTTTTTTTTAATGTTGAATGAAGCCTGAATGAGAGCATTTTTAATATACTTTTCAGAATCGTCAGTAGCATTATCATAGTTGAATTTGTTTAATATTTTTACAGAACATAGGAATAAAAGGAAAAAAAATGAACAAAATATTATTTAATATTTTTATAATAATAATATATGAACAAAATAAATGTTAATTAATTTTCAATAAGGTTTTTACAATAATTTTATTAAAGGTGTTTAAATATAGGCGCAATTAAGTGATGGCTAGGGGGGCTTAGCTAAATATTGGTCTAACTAATTAATTAAAAATTATTACAATTACCAAATATTAGTTTTGATATAATAAGATTAGAAAAACATTTTTTTGTGTTCCCTCGACCATTGAACGAATATAACTTTAAAAGTTCATCAGAGAACAACAACTGCATCACTCTTCTAATATATATTTGTACTGTTTTCCTACCAAGTCCAATTAGTTTTTTTGTCTAAAACAATATATTTAAAAATTACTATGAAAATCATAAAATAAAAAAAACTTACTAACAATTTGTATTATTCTTTATTCGACACCAATTGTTCCTCGATATCATTTAGAGTATTTAGATCTTGAATTAGGAAAAGACAATTTAGGTTAGTGTAATCTATAATATCATTATCATTTGTATTTGTGTTTGAATTTTCTGTACTTCTTGAACTTTATTCAATTAACAAATCTATTTTTTCATCCAAATTTCTAATGCAGTGTTTTAAAATAATTAAGCTATGTAAAACTGTATCTTTAAACTGATCATCTGTAACAATCAACATTTTAATATCATTTACAATGGATAAATTTGGTATAACAATATAACCAATGTATTTTAAGTACATTTATTGATTAAGAATAATGATTTGATAAAAAAAATATTAAAAAAGTAATAGGTGAATAAACTATATTATGTTTTACTGTTTAAGATGGTTGATATCTAAATAATATCTATATAATTAATAAAAATTAATTCCAATATATTAAAGATTAAACAAATAATACATTTAATTATTTTTATATGATTCTATAAAAAATATATAATTTAAATATAGCTTAAATATATGAGATTCTTTTAAATAATTTGCATTGGTTTTGCATGCATACAATTAAAAGAAAAACTAAAACAACATTTTGTAATAGTAGTTATAATAAAATAATTAATATCAACATATTTATAAACACATAAATTACAATTACCTTTTTTTGACATTTTTGAATTTGAGTTAGTTGTAGATTTTTTGTCCAATTTTTTTATTACTGTTAACAGAAATGAAAGATATTAAAATTGAAAGAAATTATTTATAAATAATTAATATTATTAACTGACCAGAAGTTGCTTCTGTAGTGTTTTTGATATCAGAAAATAAACATCTTTTTATATCTTGAAAACTAAATTGAGATATAAAGTTTATGATAAAATAGTAGATAATCATGAATGATATACATACTTATTGCAGATGGAGACGATCCAAGCAGATTTACATTTTGGTTATTAGGAGACTTTTTTTCTAATATGAAACAAAACATAACTTTATTATAATAACTATATAAAAATATCATAACAAATTGAAAACAAATCTAAAATTACCAGAAAATAATGATGATCTCTTATCGGAAAGTTTTAAAGGAGAAATCGAGGGAGAAATTATAGTCCTTGCATCGCACATAATGATCGGTTTTGTTTCTGAAAATATATAAGATTAAGACATCTTTACTACTGTTAAATATAATAGTTTTTAAAATCTTTTAAGTAAATAGGTAATAGCTATTACAGATATAAAAAAAAAAAAAAATGTAATATTTTAAAAGTTGATACTTAATATTAAATTCTTACCAAGTGAACCAATGATGGAGGTCTTTAATGGAGACCATCCATTAGATCGACACTGAATACCCCTACTGTTGTTTGACTTAACAATTTGTTTTGGTGAATTTTTTTAAATCGAGGTTCTGAGTCTAACGAATAAATCAAATTGTATTTATTATTATTTACACGAAAATGGGTACATAAATTAAAACATTATTTTGCTTAATTACAACTAACTAAAAACAAATAAATCATTTACCTGAATCATAACACGGAATGGCATTTTTGCTCAACATGGGTGTATCAGATTGTTCACAGTCTACAATCAAAATAGGTACCTACTTGATAAAACTTTGATGTTAACATAAATTAATATCTAGGTATTAATCTAGGTGTTTATGCCTATGAACGTAATTGATCGTACCATATATTAAAATGTATATTATGCTTTATGGCATAACTTATAAGTATTAATTATTTACCCAAGTTATATTTGTTATTAAATAATTTTCTTCTTCTTCTTCTTCTTCTACTTCGCCTTCCTCCCAACTATATGGGGTTGGCCACCCTTGTCCTACACCTCCACTTTACTATTAAATAATTTTATAATTTATAAATAAAACATGAGTAACTCACAGATACGAAGCACATCTACAATGCGGAGACGTATTCTAAATGAGCTAGCAGAGATAAGTGCTATAAATGCAATGGAATATGAATTAGAAAGCATAGAACCATTGCATAGCACTCGCGATATTATTGATATTATTCCAGTTGTTCAAAAACCAGATACGTTACAAGAAGGTATTATTAATATTTTAATTAAAAAAAATTGTAGAGATGTTACGAACTCCGTTTAGTACGTTCGGTTTGACCTAAAAAATCAGGGTTCGTAACATTACTAAAAAAATTATGATAAATATTAAATAATAAAATAAATAATTGACTGTCAACAGTGTTAATAAATATTATACTTATATATTTAGTTTCAATTCACAATAATATAACTATTCTTGCATCTTCGTGGACGATAGACCATTCCTGGGAAAAAAACCAATTTTTGCTAACCTAACCAATTATCTTAACCAATAATTATTATTATCATGATAGGCTTACAAATTACAATAAATTTAATCGATGTACCATTATTTATAAAAACTAACTAAATGTTTTATAATTATGTATAATATTAAATAATAATTTAATTAATTAATTTTTATTTATTCTTATTTCTTTTACATGTTAAATTATATAAGATTCAGATTGTTCACTTGAAGTAAATAGTACAATTACGACCGATTATAGTTCTGAATGTACAGATGAAGATATTTTTACCGGTGATATCGATAATTCACCTCATATTAAATTGGCACAGTGGGCAATACAACATAACATTATACTAACTGCAACTTCTGCTTTATTGAAAATTATAAATTCTTGTTACGATCACACAATACCTACTGATGGTCGAACATTACTAAAAACTGACATTTCAAATAAAACTGCTATAGCATTAAAAAATATTTCACCTGGTAAATATTATCATTTCGGTATTTATAATGGGATTAAAAATCATTACGTCAAAGACGATCAAAGTGAATTAAAATTAGTTATAGGTATAGACGGATTACCTTTAACCAAGAGTTCTAAAAGTACATTTTGGACAATATTATGTTATGTTAGACCATACCATAACGCTGTATTCCCCATTGGGATTTATTGGGGAAATGACAAGCCAAGTGATAGTAATAATTTTTTAAATGATTTTTATAATGAAATTATGGAATTAATAAGTTCCGGAATCGACATAAAAAATCAATCGGGAGTATTAATAAAAAATAAGAACCGGATGGGCCTCGCTCTGCTGTACAGTTGGGGGTGGAGTGCACCTAGTTTGTAGGATTGATGATTATTACAATGGATTTGTTAAATTTCAATGCAATGATAGATATCATTGTATATGAATAACGATTCTGAACGGAGTTAATATGTTTGTCTAGGATATAATACATTGTTATTTATAAATATTGTAAAAAGTATATTTTATTTTGAAACGATAAATATATTTTTCAATTAGGATGGGTTGGCAGTTGCATACAGCGATATAGTTTGTCAGTCTAGAACATTCTACATTATATTATATTTTACATGTAATTTTATGTCAATATTCGATGTTCAAACGCTTATAAAAAAAGTTGTACCTATGGATTTTAATAATTTTTGAATGACATTAAAAACTACTACTGTGGAATCTTCGATTAAATTTTCAAGTATTTTATAGTAGCCAAATTTTTTTTTATCACCGATTATAAAAATAAAATGTAAAAAAATCGAATATTTTAAATGCCTATAAGTGGCTTAAAAATCAATATAATATTTTGAAAAAAATATGACATAAAGTAAATACCAATCTTAACAGCTGGTAGAAATTTCAAAAATCTGCAACTTATACTTTTTGAATTATAAAAAATATTTAAAATCGTTTGAGAATAAATCGTTATTTTATGCAATTTCGTAAATATTTAAATTTCAAACAGTCATACAATTTTTTCCCCTAATTCCGGTAGAAATTTTTTTAAAGATTTTTGAAGAGTAACTTATAGATAACCTAGTTTTAAAATTTTGAACCTTAAGTATGAACAGAAAAAATTTTATGAATTTTTATCTACAAAACAACTTGCAAATTATCGTGATTTTTACATATTTCGTATAAATTGGAACTTTGAGCACTTATAAAAAAAATTGTGACTTACGATTTTAGATTTTTTTTTATCAGTTAAGGAACAACTTATAAGAAACCTTAAATTAAATTTTCAAGATTTTCTGGGCAGCCAAAAAAATTTTATCGTTATTTAAAAAAAAAATACTTAAAAAAATTGAAAATTTCAATTGTCTATAAATAGCTCAATAAAATTTAATGGTGTATAGAGAACGCTAATCTAAACATTTGGTGAAAATTTCAAGTATTTTCATCGATTAGTTTTTGAGTTATAGCAAAATAAAAAATTTGATTATGTTGAAAACTGGTTTTGCGTAAAAACTCCCGTTTTTCCCAAATTTTTTTATGGTTTTTCCCGTCGAATTTAAAAAATATTGAAAATTTTTTACTTTTGACCCCCCAAAGTACCAAATAGATTCACTTTACTTTCAGAAAAGTTGCTACATAAGGCAATCGAAGCATTTTTACTGCCCCAAATCGTGTCGACAGACACAAAAAAAAAAAAAAAAAAAACACACATCATTGTAAAATCAATACATTCTTCACTCCGTTCAGAATCTAAAAAACACACATCATTGTAAAACCAATAGATTCCATCACTCCGTTCAGAATCTAAAAAGTTATGCTAGATGTATTCTGCTGTGATGTGCCGGCCAAATCGATTATTTTAAAAACAAAGGGACACAGTGGATTTTTTCATGTTCCCGATGTTTTACTGAAGGTGAATTTTTAAACAGACCTGTGTGTTTTCCAGAAATAAATTGCCGTAATAGAACACATGATAGTTTTGAAATTAAATAACAAGAAGAGTATCACATGGGTCCTACTTTGTATATTCTCACTAATATTCCTGATATAAATATTATAAACGATTTTTCCCTGGATTATATGCACTTGGTGTGTTAAGGTGTAGTAAAAAAACTGATAAGTTTATGGCTTAAAGGACCATTGAATAACCGGTTAAATAGCTTCAAAAGTAAAATGCTCAGTAATTATTTATGGTCACTTAAAAGTATTGTAACTAACGATTTTAAACGAAAACCACGAGGTATTGATCAAGTTTGTAGGTGGAAGACAACAGAATTCCGAACTTTTTTGCTTTATTTAGGTCCTGTTGTGCTAAAAAGTATTATCAATGAAAAATGTTATTTACATTTTTTTGTGTCTACACGCTTTCATGTCCATCCTACTTAGACCTAACTTCAAACCTCGTCTTGTAGATTTCAGTAAACAGTTATTACATTTTTTTTGTCCAAGATTTTGCAACTATTTATGGAAACGAATGGATTTCTCATAACGTGCACGCATTACAACACATTAGTGATGACTATATTCGTTTCGGTCCTTTAGACAATTGTAGCGCATTCCCATTTGAAAACCGTATGATGGTCCTCAAAAAATATATAAGAAAAAGCCATCAACCATTACAACAAGCGGTAAAACGGTACAATGAACGCACTTATAGATTGAAATCTGACGTAAATAGAAATAATTGCAATAATTCGTTCACATTTAAAAATAATCACACCGATGGACCTTTAATTGAAGAACTCATACCGTTTTCAGGTATTCAATATAAAACAATAATTTTTAATCATTTTGAAATTAAAATAAATCATGAAAGTGATTCATTTGTACAAACAATTGACGGTAGTATTGTTAAAATAATTAATATATATAAAACCAAGTACAAAATATTTATCTTGGGGTATAGTTTTTTAACTAAGTTACCTTTTTATAAAAAACCTATTCATGGGCGCCGTGAGGGGGGTGCAAGGGGGTGCAAGTGCACCCCCCTGGCTTGACAAAAAAAAAATTGTAGTCGTCAAAAAAGAAACTAAAATAACTTTGTATTATCATACAATTTGAAAAAATATTTTTACGTATTTAACCAATACATTATTATTATTATTATTATTATTATTTCTAATTATTAGATATTATTATTACGTATATAAGCATTATTTGGAAATCAGCGTATACCTACTTGCACGATGCACCCCCCTTATAAAATTCCTGGCGGCGCCTATGAACCTATTGATAGCATAAAACTAGGTATCTCATTAGTTGATAATTTGAGCAATGTTTTAAATAGCTGGCCTGTTGAAAATATTAATAATAAATGTATGGTTTTAAAATTAAATAATAAAACAATAGCATTTTCACTAATTCACACATTAAAATAAATTGTAAAGTTTCTGAACATCATTACTTCAAGTTTACTGATAGTATGATAATTTATAAATTAATATTTATTCTAAATATTGTGTATTATGAAATATGTGATCATAATTAAATTAAATCACTAGAATAAGTCATTCCATAAATGTTTTAATTTAAGTTTGTATTTTAACTGTATTCATAGTCTACAACTAAAATAAGGTATTTTTTTTTTATAATATTTTTTACTGTCTATATATATTAAGAAGATTTTATTTTATATGTGTAATTTACGATTTATTACTGATTTTCATTATTTTTTATTATACTTTAATAACATATTACACAGAACAATAAAATTACAATTAAATTGTAATTATGTGTACATTTTATGAAATTTCTATTTTTATTATACATTCTAATTAATTTAAATACTTCGTAATAATGATATGGGGTCTTATTATAAGGACAATTTTTGTTTGATGTATATACAGTCTTAACTTGGTAACCTACTATAAATATTTATAGATTTAGGCTTAATAATCATTATTTATTATATTCTATTTTAATGTTAGTCATTGTACGTTTATTGAGCATTTAATAAAAATTAACTTTTCAATATTTATAATTTATACTAAATTAAATGATTACGTAACATTACAAAATATTCCATTTTAAATGTTTAAAAACAAATACTCCACCTAGTTTTAGAACCTTTAAAATTCAATTCAATCTAAATGTTTATAAAAATTTAAACATTAGAAAATGCTATGTGAGTAGTATAGCTATTGTTCATATAGAAGTAACAACATTTCAAGTATAAACAAAGCCATTTATGATAATTCATTTTGTTGCATAAATTAAGTAAGTAGATATTTTGAAAAAAATTCACATACAAATTAATATTTTTTATTCATAATAATATAATTGAAAGTTATAATAATAATAAATAATACATTTTAATTGAAATAACTGAAAAAATGATAATTTAATAATATTAATAGTTATAAGAAATATTGTTTTTAAATATTATGTAAGAAATGATATAAACATAAATAATGAATCGAAATGGTGTAGAGATAAATCAGTTCATCTCCATTCATCATGGAGAGTTGTGATTTTGGTTGAATTGGCCTGGTAGTATCACGTTTTCCATGAACCTATGATGGTTCCATTTGTTTTGTTTTCTTTTTTTAACAATTAAATGTTCTTCAGTGATACTGAAAAATATAGTTTAATTTTTAATGACTTTATTGTCATTTGTATATACAGGCATTTCCTGTTGGTTTTCCGTCCGTTTAAAATAAAATATAATATTTTCTATAAAATTTAATTTATACTAACATTTTTTCGAAAATGAAACCGTAATAATTGTGGTTAATTAAAATTTAAACAAATTATAATTATTATAATTTGTTTAAATTTTTCCTTGATAAGTCTATCTGATTATTTTATAAATACATATAATAATTATTATTTCTATATTTTATTCTTAAATCCATTTATTAAGAAAATTTGGAATAAGAAAAATATCGCAACTGATTTTCGCTCGTATTTCGTAATTTGGTGTTTCTAATTCTAAATTGTTTGCTTTCTCGATCAATTTACCATTATTAATATATATTATTATAAAATTAATTATTTATAGACATGTATGTTTCGAATATTTTAATTAGTTGGTAACAAATAGACTTTTTACATACCGCGGATCTTTACAATACGATTTCATAAGGTAAACCGGACAAAATTTGAGACAACATTGCGTTGCTGGACCTTCTGCTACTCGTTGTTTCAATGATTTTATAGGTACTGGAAATGAATATACGTATATTATAATACTGTTAAATCGAGCTAAAATTAAAATCGAAAAGTTTGCCTACAATTAAATCACTAAGTTAGGATAGTACATTCAGTTCTTTAAAAATTGTCATTCATAGGCACACACACAATAATTACATTAAAATATTTTAGTAACCCCTTCAACATTAAATATTTTACCCTGAAATAATTTTTTTAATAATTGTTGGCATACTATTTTTTTCAAAATCATCTACGAAATACTTGTTTAGAACTCCTGCATGACATTATTTCTAATTGATTCTCATTGTCCACCATAAAATATTTAACCGTATTAATTAGTCTCGGATCAATGGCATCAATCCCTTGTCGCATCGTATAATATTCATGATTTAAATGCTCGTATTAATGTAAATTCAATTACAATTTTTAAACAAATTATTTACGCACCTTTTCTGCCAGTTCCGTCTTCATCTAAGTCATCATTATACACTCCATGACATGCTGCGTGTAACATATCTGCAAGGGCAGAGCTACATACTTTTATGCGTGTATTCCAATCTAATGAATAGAAAAAAAAATAAATTATTAATTTATAAGTAAAATATTTAGTTTCTACTCTTTAAAGTTTAAATCTTGATTTTAAAATTTGTTGAACACTTTATGTAAAAGTTAATTTCGCATTGAAAAGTAAATTCTTAAAATAAATCAGAATACTAGATATTAATCCTCGTACTTGGGATAATTTTGTAAATATTAATAATAATTTTATCGAATTTAATGTAAATAATATTAACACAATTAGCAATTTGTTTTAAAAATCAAATAAATGAGTATAAATTGACAATGTACATTAACTAAGTAAAAATATGTTACCGAAAACATAGTTGATGTATTCAACGTCCTCGGTTGAATGGTCAGCTTCCGCATACAAATCCATACATACAAATGTCAAGAAGCACATCGAGAAAAGTCTGAAACGTATCATAATTGTATGAGACAAGAATTATATAACTATATTATTCCATAAATTGATATATTGTTCAATAAACGACTAAGGTTAACTATCGAATTATATTTAGATAAATAAACATTTAAATTATTTTATAGATTTATGGATTATAAAACAATTTTTACATATAATACTGTAAGATATTAATGAATATTTGTTAATCATTTGATATGATACTCGTATTACCAAACATATTACAATATAAGCTGGACTGTATCAATAAGTGTTGTTTCATGGATAATATTTGGAATTATTAATGAATATTATTTACTTACATTTTGAACATCATAATGATCTTTGTGAAGATTGCCCTAAAACAAAATTAATATATAAAAATAAGTGCAATAGAGTTAATAACTATAATGCTTTTACTAGGAAAATATCGTATAATTTCTTATTAAAAATAGTTTCTTAAAATTTAATTTTTTTTAACATACTTGATTAAATAATTGTTGTTCAATGTTAATTTTTTTGTTTTTGTTTTTTGTTATTATCCATCCGTCGAATTAATCAATGCTGTGTTTCAGTATTCATCAAACAGTGAAAAAGATTAATTTATTTTTTTAACAAAATTATATATTTAACGAATACATACTTCTAAAGTATACTTGAAAATCGTTTTTTTTTTTTTTTTGTAAAAAAAAATTGAAAATACAGAGAGCTACTCGTAATCGTCATAGTAAGACGATGGAACCATATTAGTCACATTTTGAGCCACGAAAATGAACTATATTACAATATAATAAAACGGATCATTTAAAGAAAAATAGGCCGAGGCCGTCCATGAACTTATTCGTCGAACAAATGATTTCCGATGCAAAACTATCGAGCTACACTGATTTGAAGTGGTTAAATCGTAACAAGGAAGATAAAGTACTCTATGCAACACATGTTTTTAGTAAACTAACGTCTCTAAGACTGTAGCTATGATTATTGAACAACAATTCAATAAAATCGTTACAATATTTAATTTGTTATTGTTATACCTCCCTCGACCGTGAGGTGACAACCCTTTTCTAAGATTAAAATAACTCCTAAGACACCTTATACAGAAAATAAATTGCAAGAAATAATATAAAATATAACATCATACATGGTATGAATTGTTTGTCTAGATGTCATTTGCTTAACATTCAATATTTGTACGCATGAAAAAAATATCTCTAAAAGAAATCAATAGCAAGTAAAAATATGAAATCTAACGTCATACGTGATGCGATTAGCGGGAGATGTAGAATTATTGTTTGGATATTTAATTATAATACAATTTCTAAGTGTACTCACGTTGACCTAGTTTATACGAAAGCTGAAGAAACTTTGAAAGACTTTGATGTTATAATGTGAGCGACTGAATGACACAGGTCCAGTATATTCACGTTGACGTTGTTAATACGATAGCTGAAGATACGCTTTAAGATGTTGGTGGTGTAATAAGAGCGACTGAATAACACTGGCCAGGTCCACGATACAACTTATGGTTTATATAGTGCACAAGAATGCAGGTGGACGTTCTTGAGTGAGTAGGGACCATAGTCAGCCGGTTTATCCCCACTACTCGAGTTCAGTTTTGTAAATCGTTTGATTGGTATTTTATAGTGTGGGTGAGTGGATAAGTTGTTTCATCATACATTTTTACACATACATAAAATACATTAAAATATTCACAATTGTATACA
The DNA here is from genome assembly GCA_034509805.1 of Sipha maydis. Taxonomy (NCBI): domain Eukaryota; kingdom Metazoa; phylum Arthropoda; class Insecta; order Hemiptera; family Aphididae; genus Sipha; species Sipha maydis. Next base: position 158,334 of record JASXSY010000333.1, read on the forward strand.
AAAAGTACCTCTGCAGTCATTATATTGAGTATTAAAACATCATTATAATAAAATATTTTATATTACGTACCAGGTACGAAACTCACGTCACTCAGATATAAACATTATCTGTAGTACTTAAATTATTTTATTTTATTATTTCTGATCGCACATTAAAAAAAAATTTTCAATTTTTTTTTATTTCAATTGTAAAAAAATAATAGTTATCAATTTCTACCCAATTTCATAAGGTACCTTATATTTTAATGAACAATAGGCCATACGGAATGGTGTTCAAAGAAAAAGAAAAATATAAGGAATCGTATTTATCCGATACACACAAAGTACATACCATACGCACATTGTCGTCCGACATACATCATCGAAAGAAATCCTTGTGTCGTACATTTACTGTACTTCGAAAAAAAAAAAAATGGAAAATTTATTACGATTCAATATTATTGTACTTATTGTACATATAACTTAAACATTTTCAAAATTTCTTTTGATCAAAGTCTATAGACTTAAAAGAAGAAATATAATATTATAAATCATCGTAAAACCAAATTAATCCTATATAAATTTATAACTTATATAACGAAAAATAAAAAAATAAGAATCAAATAATTTGGGATCACACCCAATATCCAGCTGTCCACATGACTACGACGAAAAAACATAGGGAACTCGAAAGCTTGAATGTCTATTTAAATCTTAACAACTATATGATACCATATAGAATAATAATACAGTTCGTCCTGTTCCCAGTAGGTGGTCCAGGAGGTAATAAGTAATTGTGATTTATAAATTAAAAAATTATAATCAAACATGTTTAGTTATCAAGTAGTTGGTACACAGTATGCGGTATATTAAACCAAGTGTCTGATTTTACTAATAATATTGTTGACGTAAATCTAATAATATCAGGTTCCAAATGCAAAGGGTCGGTATTCAGGTCTCATTGTTTAATGAGCACGTGCTCAATATGAATCCTATAGTTTCGACGCTATTTAGTATACCATAAATAATAATATAATATAGATTTATCCCAGCTGCTGGTGGGGCATTTTGGAAATGCGTAGGCCAGGGTTGGTCAACAACAGGTACGGTAGCTGCAGATAAAGTGTTGCGTCTTAACTTCCATCTGGTGTTATTATTAAGGCTGACAAATATCTATATGCATTATACGAATGTACTTATAAATATAATACATATATATCAGCAGACCGTAACAATATTATTATTATATTTGTGTGAACCGTAGTATGAGTATTTCTACGATAAACGTGAGCTCTTTAGAAATGTCACATTTAAATATAAATCAAATGTATCTTAACATGTATATGATAAAGTTGTTTTATGTTTGTCTGATAAAAAAATGACGAGTGTCAAATATTTAATATAGGAACTCATAATATAGATTTTAGAAATGAATACCTTATATATTACTTAGTTAAATACTAAATTTTTAACCAATCTAAACAATTGTGAATTATATTCTGTTTTAAAACTCGATATTTATTCAAGAAAAATCATTCTTCTTCTTCTTCTTCTTCTGCATCGCCTTCCTCCCAAATATTTGGGGTCGGCCATCCTTGTTCTACACCTCCACTTCACTCAGTCAATCACATCTCCTATGCACAAACCGACAGCCCTCATGTCATTCTCCATAGTCTTCAACCGTCTCTTTTTTGGTCTTCCTCTTCGTCTTTTCCCTTCAACGTCATCATCATAACCACTCTTTATGCGTTCGTTTCCTCTCACCTCATCACATGCTCAAACCATCTCAGCCTATTTTCTCTCGTCTTGTCCACAATTGGCACTACACCAACACCTGCTGCGCCTGGTTGATGGACGCACTCGGCTCCTTGGAGTTGTGTCCCTCGGCCACCGGTGAGTCTACCTCCATCGCTGTTGGTTGTGTGGGTTGGGCCGGTGGTGCGCTAGCGGCCTTCGGTTCGGAGACTGGCGCGGGTAGCTTGGCGAGCCGGTGTTGTTGACTCGCGTTGCGTTCCCTCGCCTGTCTCTTCTCCTTTACATTTTACATTTTTTTGTGTTGCACGTAAGTCCAAACCTCTTGAGACGCTCTAAAACTTTATCAAAGTGGGTTTGATGTTCATACTCGTTTCTTGAATATATTACTATATCGTCTAGGTAAACTTGTATGAATTCATCCTGGTACCCTCTCATGACCTCGTTCATGAGTCTCACGAAAGTCATTGGACTATTTTTCAGACAGAAAGGAAGGACTCGGAATTGAAAAAGACCCCTAGGCGTCCGGAAAGCCATGAATTTTCGTGAATTTTCTTGCCAGTAACCAATTCGCAAATCAAAAACACTGAAAATTTTTGCGCCACGCATTTGCCTAATCATTTTATTTAAATCTGGCATAGGAGACGCGTCGGATTCGGTTACGTCGTTGAGACGCCTGTAGTCGACACAGAGTCGGAAAGATTTCTTCTTCTTTGCCAATACTACTACTACACCATTGGTAGGTGCCCACCTACAGGAAAAACGATTCCCATCACCGTACACCATGACAATGTGATATATACATATATATATATATATATATATATATATATGTTAGGTGGTTAACATCGATATTGTACCTGCCTACTATCTAGGACTTTAAGAGGTAAAATTCATGATTGACTTCCATGATAATAACATATATCTTTAATCTATCGACAAATTCTGATTATCAAAATATTATTGTTTGAAACAAGTTTTGACCAATCCTTACAAAGTACTGGAATTAACTAAATTATTTTTTTAGTTAAATATTATAAGTCGTTTCCCATAGGTAAAGCTTAGTTCTTATGTAGGTAAAAATTAATAACCACTTATAATTAAGGCCATGAATTTATGCACTTAAAACCTATTAAATAGGCAAGCATTTATGCACTGAAAACTGACAAAATATTCTCCAATTTTTTAAAAATATAATAAAAAATAAATAATTTAACTATTATGTTTATTTTTCATTATAATTTTTTATTCATTTTAGTTTTTCATCCGTTATGTACGAGTTGATATCAGTAAATTAATTTAATACCAACTTTAATAGTACTATAGTTAATTATACAAGTTAAATACCTGAGTAAAAATAGAATAATTTCCATGAAACTATACAAGTTATAGTTTACACAAATATATTTAATATTTTAATGTCAATTTAGAACAGATGGAAAAAAAATATGTAAATGATACATAGCATTTATACCAAAATCATTAAAACATGCATTTATATGTCCTAACCCATGAAATAAGTGAAATAAGATTTGGTATTTCAACATTAAATAAATCAAAACAAATTTTGGCCATATTCATTTTATGACACAATATAGAAAAAAAAAAAAAAAAAAACAAGCAACTGCATTAAATTCACGGCCCTGTATATAATATGTTATACGATACAATTTTATTTTTAAATCCCTAAATGTATCATTATATATTTATTATTGATTGCGCCGAGTGCATTCTTACATTATATGTCAGCCAATTAAACATCAATTAACATAATACATTACTACGAAGGTTTATAGGTACTTAACCAGTCTCGTATCTGACACTAAACAGTGGAGACACGCGTGACAGGTACGATTGATATAGATAATGTGCGGCGTGTTAATTTCCGTCTGGTCTCTTGCTATTTATTACGACGTTGTTTACATGACTCCAACAAATAAGGTTTTTTAACGAAAATAGTTATTATCTGTCATACAAATGAAGAAATTGTTCTCCAAAAACAAAAATATGCGCAAAACGTTCAAAATATTAACTTGAATGAATTAATAGGCCTTTTAGGTATTTAATAGTATCTGCGGAAATGAAAAGTAACCATGTAAATGCAGTCAATCTATTTGACCTCTTGTTTTGTGGCTTTAGATATCGCTCTACTATGTCACTTACAAGGTTTACTTTTATAATTAGTTGTTTACTATTTGATTCAAAGAATACACGGGTTTGCACCAATTTCTGAAATTTGGGACATTCTCATGGAGAACTGTTAAAACTGGTAAAATTTAGGATTATACCTAACAATAGACGAACAGTTAGTTGGTTTTAGAGGTCGTTGGCCGTTTAAAATGCATATTCCGTCGAAACCTAATAAATATGGAATAAAAATACTTATGTAGTGTGATAATTCAACAAAGTATATGATAAATGCAATTCTATATTGCGGAAAATGAACTGTCCCAAGTAATGTGTCTGCATCAAATTATTTTGTTGAACAGTTAGTATCGTCAGTAAAAGGATCTAACAGCAATATTACAATGGATAACTAGTTCACATATATTCTTCTGACACAAAAACTACTGACAGGTTGTAAACTGACAGTAATTGGAACGATAAAAAAAATAAAAGAGTTCCCGGTTGAATTTACCGACTTAATATATGCTGATCGAGCAATAAATACATCGCTATTTTTATTTTTGTACACTTTGACTGCTGTCTCTTACAAAACAAAGCCATCTAAACTTGTAACTGTAGTGTCTTCCCTGCATGTTGATGATTCTATAAATGAAACTACTAAAAAGCCAACAATTGTAATGTACTATAATGAGATTAAAGGCGGACAGTTTTGACTAAATGTGTCAAAACATGAATGCCGGTAGAAATACTAAACTTCAATAAATGCTTATGTAATATAGGTACACAATTTTTACAAAAACAGGAAAGAAACTTCAAAACTTTTATCGCGCTTCCAATTTATGATACACTTACAGGAACAATTAGTTGAGGATTGCATGAGATCAAGACTTTTGAATATTTAACTACTGCATAATTTGAAAAAAAATATTGAAGATTGCTTGGGAATAAAAAACGTAACACAAACGCAAGATCGACCGATTGAAGAAGAACTGTCAACTGAAATTTGAAAAGTTTGTAGCTACTGCGAATACAAAAAGAAAACGAATGACTAAAGCACAATGTTCTATATGTAATACAAATATAACTTTTTGTTATAAACACTATATTGCAGTTGCAGGTATGTTAGAGAATAACAGATTTAAAACGTTGATGATTAGGTTGCAAACACCGGACATTAGCAGTATCAGGGACATCACATAAACGCAAATTCAACATGCAATTTGATGTTGCATGTTATATGGAAACATACCTTGTATGTTTATAGTATATAATATTGCACAGTGGGTATTTATTATTGATTACGGCGAGTGCATTCCTACATTATATGTCAGCCAATTAAACATCGATTAACATAATACATTACTACAATGGTTTATAGGTACCTAACCAGTCTCGTATCTGACACTAATCAGTGGAGACACGTGTGACAGGTACGATAGATATAGATAATGTGTGGCGTGTTAATTTCCGTCTGGTCTAATAATTACGACTAATGACTTTGTAGGTTAGCGATTGTCTACCCATGTACTATTCATGTACGATACGGAATACAAATAGATACCAAACAATATTTACATGGGGAAGGTGCCCACAAGTCTAACCTTGCCAGCCTTATTTAAAAAAGTAAATTTTTATTTACAATAACTATTATGATAATATTATATAATATATATGAAACTAGTTGTAAAATATCACATTTTTATATTGCTCATTCAAAAACTACTTTTTTTAATTTAAATAAGAACTAAGAATATTTTATATTTATTCAACGATTTACTTATTATCGACAGTTTTAAATTCAGGTAAATTTTATGAAAATATATCTGGTAATATAACTTGGCGTTGTACAACGACATCGGGTTTAGCAAGACTGAAATGAAAATTTTTAACCACATCAGAATAATCCAATAAATTGTATTCTGTCAGTTCGAAGTCTGAAGAAAGTGGGACGAGAAATTTACGTTTTACTGCAATGTTTCCAAATTTATTGAATTGTAACTTAACTAGGCGCAAACAAATATTTTAACGTATTTTAATTTTATTAAGCGCATTCGAGGTTTTTCATATAAGCGAAAATACGGCCCTCCCGACTTGATCGCACTTCTGTCCATCTACGTCTGTTACCCTGGTAAACGGGTTGCTTCTCGACGGCCTGCTTTGTCGTCCGTACGGGAAAATCCGTTGGCGTACCGTCGGTTATATAATATAGCTTTTGTGTCGGCTGTCTGCTGCAATGCTCAAGCTTTGTACTTTTTTTAAGGTTGAACCAACCATTTCTTAAATTTAGTACATTTGATTATTTTTTTTTCTATAAGTTATAGTTAGATAATTACTGAAGAAAAATGTAAATTTTTTTTTCAACATTTTGTTATTAATGTATTGAAAACTATGTTGATTATTGATTATATTGTGTTTTTTCATTAAGTCCTCTAGGTTCAATAATAGATTATATAGATTGAACTACCTACATATAATTATTTTGTAAGAAATATTGAAAGGAAC
>JASXSY010000334.1:0-66509 GCA_034509805.1 Sipha maydis
GTCGGTCTTTTTATGACCCAAACTGATAGGTGGGGATAGGAGTGCATACGGCCGACGACTGTTGCCATGTGTAAATCGTTTACGAACAGCGTGCACGCGGACGGTTACCAGCCTACCGAAAAATGATAACCCCAAAGAGAAAGATTCAATCTGGACAGCGTCTGCGTTATGTGAATATACTATTGTTTACGAAGAAAATATAAAAATAAAAAATGTAAATATATATGTACTATGTATATTAGGTGCATATGAACGTGCATACGTGTATATAATCAAAAAAAAAAAAAAATTAAAAAAAAATTAGTATTTTAAACATGCTTCGAAAAAATAAAAAACACAATCCCCAAAAAGGGCGTGTGAAAAATAATCAACGAGTATTGTAGCACGGTGTAGAAAAAGATAATCTTATAACTGTTTATCATTGTAGACAACCCTTCTTACTTTGCGGTGAATCAAGGGCTACGAAAAATCGTGCCGGTGGTGGATAGACAGAGAATGGGATGGAATAAAACGGAGACGGGGTCGATGGGCAGGACCAGAAAGACAGATAGGAGCGGTAACAAATGCTTAACGAGGTCCTTTAGTGCCAACGTCGAAGAAACCAGACTATTGGTGATGGGACAGCCTAGGCCTGCAGACGTAGCACCTTCAGTTAAGCACACCAAACACACCAGCTCTGGACATAAGGTAAATTATTTGTTAAAATTTTATGTGATTTATTTTGTTTTTATAATTACTGCATTTATTTAAGTTGATACTATGGGATTAGAATATTTTTTACATAATATAAAATAATAATTCAAAATACACTTCTATAAATAGGGCGTTCTTATTTTGTTTGACTTTTATTTTAATATTCATTAGGATGATCTCTGTTGTTCTTGCTTTCTGAAATTAAATTGATCATAGATTTGATTTTTAATGTGTAATCTTCACGCTCTCAACTTGTCATATGTATAAATGAATTGTATAGATTAAATTAATTACAATATTACAATAATTACGATACACCTATGAGTGGCACTGATTAAATACAGTAATAAATAGACGGAAATTAATTTTAGATTATAAAAATATCTATAAATAAGTGCATTAATAATAAATTGGTAGTTAAGTTTTTTTTTTTTTGCCTATCTGACCTCTGAACACAAAAGTAAAATTTAAATGAAAATGCTTATTTTGGTATTCATACGTTTGCCAAATCTCATGAGTATTACAGACTTTTTTTAATTTTAATTAATTTTAATTAATCAACTTTAATAATAGTGTATTAAAAACTATCCAAATTGTTCCAACTCAAGATGATTTAAACTTCCAAACATTGAGTTCTTGTATGAAAATATAAGATTGTTTAATATTTATCACTAGTTACTTAAGACGAATTTTTTATATTAAAGTTTATGTGTAGATTTAAATTATATATACTTGCGTATAAGTCAGTGCTATTCAATTTAAAAACGATGTGATTATAGGTTTGATATTATTAAAATGTTTTATAATTTCTTTGTATGTTGGACTAATTATTAATTAAATAAAAAATATCAATCATGCACTTCATACTATAGGATTCAACAAGTGATCGAGTTATGCTTTCTCAATTTTAATTATGAAACTTTTTTAAACTAGTAAATTTTTTCAATAAATATAATTGATGGTTGAATCGGTAATATCGCCTCAATTAAACCGCAGTCCAAACGATCTTTGTTGTACATGGCCCTTTCAGTTACAAAACAATCTACGAACTGACGATGTAGCTCTTAAAAAAATTTCTCAGGAAAATTTAGACTATCTACCTCCATTCGTTGATAACATGGGTCTATACTGGACCTTACAACCTATGATACAATACAATAATACCTAATCTAACCTAAAACCAACACGAAATCGAACATTATCGATAAAAAGGTATAAATATTTTCCGTTAATTTTCTAACCACTTCAACAGGTTTTATCAATGCATATTTTAGACATAACTATAAATTTATAAGCCTACCCACTCTGAAGCATAAATAACACTGTTTATAACGACAACGTCTTATTCTAAATATCTGTTAGTACAACACCTTAAGATTTCGGTGCATTATAGTTATAGTTCTATATTCGTTATTTCCCTGTGATAATTATACAATTGCATCTTACTATCAAAAAAACTAATCTTTCAATGTTATTGTAAGTGGTTTATCATGTTGTTTATCATCGCAAAATAAATGGGTAGCTTAAAAAATAATTAAAATTATATTATCTAAGTTACAACTATTGTTGATTTCCCATAGACTTTAGTCATAGTATTTAGCAATCTACAGTTATCTGCCATTCATTAATTTTTTTTATTCGTGAATATTAGGTTACAATTTAATTTTCACTTAGAATTTACACAAACCACAATCTATATAATTCAAATTAAATAATCACGGCAAATATGTTTGTCTAAAATATGCTGTTAAAAAAATACTAAATTTTTAAATAGAAAACTAACATTGGCCTTTACCATTAGGTTCTCATCGGGAAAGCAAATAAAATAATAAAATTATAATAAATAAAAATAATACAATTATTTCAGTGGACTAAAATCTTTATCTGTAACGGCTAATGTTTCCATGTGAAATCGATAAATAGAATAAAAATAAAAATATCCATCTCTATTGGTTTTGATCTCGTATTACTGATTAATTAAAAAAAATTAAACAAACTAATTAGGAAAAAAATAAATTGCAGTTCGATTCATTGATTAGATACCGACCGACAATCGTATTAAATATTATTTTCGTTTTAATAATTAATTTCTGAAGAAATATAATAAACTACAATTATTATACTCTACAGAGTCTAGACTTTATGAGTAGACTTGATTTTTCCAACACAATATATTGTATATAATATAACCATTTTTAAAAACAAACCTTCAATTAAATTATACTATATTTCAACAAGTTATAAATAATTCCAACAAGGTATATTGTCATGCAATACACAGGTTTTACGGGGATATCTTTATTCTTTCATAATCCGAACGTCATTTTCTTAACAAAATACTGATTATTGTATTACCATTCGATAATGGTTATTCAGTAAAAAATATATTTTTAATAACTTTTAAATTTTGTATTGCATCGACAATTTCGATTCGAAATAATAAAAATTAAAAAAAAACAACGAACAACATACAATAATGATTAACGAAATATCACGTAGGTAAAAATTAATTGCATTTGAAATGTAATTCTAATCTTCTGTAGTACGACGTTCTTAAAATGATTAGAAGAAAATAAATCTTTTTACGATAGGTATTGTCAATTATAAAATACAACTTGAAGAATGATCAGACCTTTGGACTAATGGGGCGTAGTATAATCGGGTTACGAGTGATAAAAAAAATTGCACTTAAATTACACTTTTGTGGTTTAAATCCTAGGATAGAACACTGCAATTATAAATATGGTTTCGCTCATACATTACAAATAGGATCCAATGGGTAACTATTGATTCCACCTCTTCGAACCGCTTTACCCCCTCCTCAGGTGTACCACAAGGTGCTGTTCTTTCTCCACTCCTGTTTGCCCTATTCGTAAACTCAGCGGTCTCCGTCCTCCAGCATGCCAAACTTCTTATTTTTGCTGATGATATGAAAATCTTTTTCCGTATAAAATCCATCTCTAACTGTCAAAACGACCTTCAGCGATTAGTTGCGTGGGGTGAATCTTTGGGGCTAGCTCTTAATATAGCTAAATGTTCAGTAATGACTTTTAGTCGTATTAATGCTGTAATCGAGCATATTTACACCGTAAACAATACCGCCTTAACAACCTGTAATAATTATGTAAAGGATTTAGGATTTACTTTCACACGGAACCTGTGCCCTAATATGCATATTCAGATAATATGTTGTAAGGCTCTTAAACTGCTTGGTTTCATAAACCGTGTCTCTTCTGACTTCCACTTGCTCTCCCCTCTAAAAACTCTTTTCTGCTCCCTAGTCCGTCCCATCCTTGAGTATGGTTCCGTCCTCTGGGACCCGTTCACCGCTTCCGCACGTAGCATGATAGAAAGGGTTCAAAGAAAATTCCTCCGTCAAGCTGCTTACAAACTAAAGATAGTCTGTCCATCTCACGATTACACGCCAATCTAACGCCTCTTTTCCTTAGAAAGCCTCACCGATCGTCGTCATTCAGCTAACTTGACATTTCTATCCAATCTTCTTTCATCTAAAATTGATAGTCCTGAATTACTATCCCATGTCTCATTTAATGTCCCCTCTCGCTGTACACGATCATCTGTTCCATTTCATATACCTTTCTCTTCCTCAAACTACTATCTTAACTCACCGATCATCCGTCTTATGCGCATTGCCAACACTGACCCTTCATTCTCTCTCTGATATTGAGCCACGTTTCCATAAACTATTAAAACTATTATTATTATACTATTATATTCATGTATTAAAGGGTTCGTCCCGTATTGTAAAATAAAATAAAAAATAAAAATAAAAATATTATCTTATGTTCTCACAAAAGTAAGCACATTTCGTAAATCGTATAAAAATCGTGAACTCAAAATTATGTTACTGTTTTAAAGGATACTCAGGTTACAGCATAACACGGAACGTAAGACTTATCATATTTATATTGCATTGTATGCAAGGTCATTCAAAAACTGTTAACATTTTTGGTTAATATTTATTTGTGTTTGTACACAACGACTTTTAAAACTAAACCATACGTAAATGATTGAATAATCATTTTATGAAAAAAAAAATACCTGCGGCCATGTTTAATATTATTTATTTTAGATAAACCAAATTTAATAGTCAAAATCGAGGGTCCTTTACCATTATAAATTAGTATTTACTTGCATAATACGTTACTTTCAATTATAAAGGGACATAATTTAGTATTGTTGGTCTATAATCAATGTTATTTCTATCAATTATGTTGAGAGTAATTACGTCGATGAATGTCTGAATATAGACTTTTTTATGATTTAGACAGTGGTGATGGGAAAGGGATGAAAACATTAACAGAGATTTGAAATGTGTACATTTTTATTTTTCGCAAAAATAAAAATAATTTAAATAAATTGATACATCGTCTTACCTTCAACAATTAATGCATAGTAATACACTTATCGTAAAATAGAAAACTGAATGTCTATTACAAAAAATGGTCAAAATTAAAACATTTAAAACGAATAACAATTGATAGATTTCCACGAAGTGCTTAAAACTTGAGAATATATAGTATTCCTGTACATTTTCAAAACAATGTTGAAAATATACGGCGTATAATATAATATACCCTATAGGGACACATTAGCTATAATTTACAATAAACGGTATGATTTTAAGTACTCGATGATAAATATATAGATGTAAGGTAGTGCTTCTTGTTTCAAAAAGTCATAAAAGAACAACAAATAGTTCTTACTGCACAACTGTATAAACACATTATATCTAATCCAAAAATAACATGACATGACAATGGGGTGGTTAAAACTGAAAATCCCTTATATTGTGTTATCTTAAACATAATACATTAAACATAACATAACAGTCGTCTGACTGGTAAGGGGAAAATCTTTGGCAAATGTTTAATTTACTATTGATTTAAGCTGACAGGTAGACGAATTATTTGGCACTTGTTTATTTGTTCCAAGGTTAAGGTTAAGATAAAATGAAATTGACACATTAAAATAAATATTATTATAAAAACAAAAGTTCAAGCTTGAGTTGAATAATTCATTTTGTTAAATAAATGAAAGATTTTCAAATTTATGTTTTTTTTTCTCAACATTTAAATACTTTTATTTTAATAAAAGAATAATTACAGCTCAACAAATCATTAAATATTAGATGAATGGTAGTTAATACTAAGTAGAAATGTATGTATATATGATAATTTATTATAATATAATAATTGAAGTATTATACTTAATTTATTTAATTAACACTTTTTTTTTAGTTATTTAGATTCTGAATAAAACAAGAAGTCATATTCATGTATTTTAATGTTAATTTTATATCTGGTTATATGATTTTTGTAAAATTCGTAAAATCAAATAATTTTAGATTAATAAAAAATTTTCTACATTTAATGCAAAGTTCCCATTACGATTTCTTACTTGTGTATAAAAAAAATTGAATACCTGTAATATTTTTGTAGTTAAAAGTTCATAAAAATGTATTTATAAAAACAATTTACCAATATCAGTCACCCGATATTTGGATCACAACTAGCCTATCGTTTTTTTTTATTTATTAAATATATTAAGAATTAAATGTTTATCTCAAACTTTTTACCAACTGCAAATTACGAAGATTTACTTATTAAACAGTTATTTATTTATTTATTTAATTTACGGGTTTCCACTTTTTACATTAAGTAACAATACAATTTAATAATAGTAGGACAATCAATATTTATATAACAATAAGAAAAATACTAAAAATAAAATAATAATACGTTAAAACAAATAATCATCAAATGAAATTATTATATGTTCTGCGCGGAAAAATAGAAAATATTTTTCCTAATAAGTACAACAAAAAGTCATAGTTTATCCATTTTTCAAAGTCTACTTAGTACTTATGTAATCTTATAACTTATACTGATGTAATATTGTATAACTTTCGATGTACCGTTACCTTATACTCTAGCCAATAACTGGATTAAAATATGATAATTATTTGAAAATAAAAATAAAAATTTAAAATCGGTTATAATTCATGAATTCATTGTACATATAGGATTCGCTACAACACGATCTGGTACACTGCAATCTACAGCCCGACGGCAATGTGTTCTTCAGTAGCAGCGGTGACGTAAGGTACAGTAACTTAAAGTCTCCACTCCAAAGCGGTCGTAGACACTCGATAAGTTCGTTTGGAAATTACTCCACTAGGCGTCCACTAAGTGACTGCATGGCAAAGTCTTCTCGAGCTAGGCTCTCGTCTGGTGGCGATCCTAAAGGTAACTAATAATTATATTAATTTATGCTTGTGCCTTTGCATCAAATTTTCAGTTTTAATTTCAAATTAAACTTGATGGTTGCAAATATTTTTAGAACAATACTATTAAAATACAATTGTTTTGTTACGTACGAAAATAGATTTCTATTGAATTTTAGAAATTATATTTCTAAAAATTTTCAATTTCTAAAAAATTCCTGACATCCAATTTTTAAAACGAAAATGGTAGAAACAATATCATTTTTGTTCATTATCTCGAGAAATAGTTTCATTTGGATATTAATATTGTAACGCTATAACAATGAGATGAAAGTAGTTTGTTATTTTTAGAGGAGTTTACATTACGATATCGATTTATGTTTGATATTTTGTACCGTGTTTGATCTTGGCGGATGTTGACTATTCATGAAATCGGTATTTACGCATAATAGGTACAACATTATAGGTATTCGAAAATAATAGCTTATTACAACAATTTGATGTTCACATTAAAATGCTTTGGCGCCATGAATAATTATCGTTCAAAGTAAAACCCAAGAATTATAAAATATGTAAACAAATATTTTAGTTTTAATAATTTCATTAAATACAGAATGACTAATATGTTATGCAGAATAGGTTCAACATTCAAATGTAGTAATAATATTGAGAGACAACGCTAGATCTCTACGCGTGGTTTGTGATGTATTTACACAACGGATTTTATTTAAATGATTTCTATACATCATTTACACCAATCTATGCACGGTTTTGACTCACTTCGATTTCAACGGATAACCTCCAAACACAACGGTTATACACACGTAAAATAATAAATGGTCTAAATCTGTTATAAATATTTCAAATATTTGCATAATAGTGTAAAATTATAAGTATTTATTGAATATTAAATTACTTTGTAATTTATAAATTAACTTACCGTGCTTTATTTTGGGTCTCGGTTCAAATGAGCCAGTCATAATGCGTAATGCGTTATGTCTATGTTATGTTAATGTTATGTCAGGGTTTTTAGTGACTCACTTTTTTCACTATCAACTCAGCTTTTTTTACTATATCTTAAATATCCTCACTTTTCTCACTATTTTTCTATACTACTAATTTCGAAAATAATTATAATCCTCTGTCCCTCTAAGTTTATTCAAAATTGCTGAAATATTGAAAAAAATGTTTAGTGAATACAAAAATATGTCTTAATAATAATAATAATAGTAATAATATGATGTATGTAGTTTTAACGTATTGACTGTTGGCGAGCGAGACCAGCTTTTTTTGTTATTAGTATTTCAGTTTTAGCGTTTGAATGCAGCCTGCTGCTTCGCCATCACATTATTATTAATATGATTTTTATTTGTATTCCCAATGTGTTATTAATGGGTTTCGTAGATTTATTTTATCGATATTTGTATACATTATATTTTGTGATGTCTATACGACGTAATGTATAGAAAGTGTTATAACTTCAACTTGATTCAAATTTAATAACCACATCAAACAACCCATCACGTATTGATTGTTATTGGAAAAACATATTTAACATAAAAAATGCTCATAATGAATGTAAATATCCACTTATAATTAAAGTCGTTAAAGCTGTTCTTTCTCTTTCTCACGGAAGTGCATCAGTAGAGCGAGGATTTTCTATATCTAGAATAATTATCACTCCTGATAATATCAGAATGAAAATAAAAACACTTAACGCTAAACTTAATATAAAAAGTGCTTTAAGAGCTTACGGTGGAAAGGCTGAACTAATTCCAATCACTAGAGAACTTATTACTGAAGCAAATTTTGCATACAGCAAGTATAAAAGTCATTTAGAAGAAGAAAAACGTACAGCAGAAAAAATAGAAATTGAAAAAAAAGAGATAGAAGAAGAAAAGAAAAGAAATCAATTATTAAAAGAACAACTTGATAAATCACAAAAAGATATTAAGATATTAGAAGATGAATACAAAGAAGTCAAGAAAAATAAAGTTTCTCAGAAGAACGTTGTGGAAAAAATGATCGAAGAAGCTAGTTTAAGATTAAAGAATGCTGTTAAGAAAAAGGAGTTTAATGAAATATAGATAGCACAGGCAATGTTAGAAGGAGCCCATACTCTGCTCAAAGAATATAAGCTCAAGGAAAAAGCTTCTGCACAAATACAAAAAAAAATTGAAAAAAGGAAAAGGAATCTTATTTCTTCGTTCAACGAAAAAAAACAACACAAAGATTAAAATTTACCGACCATTCTAAACTGTTTTATAATAATAAATCATATTAAGTTTTTAGTTTTCAGTTTATATTTTATTTTAAATCGTATAATTTGGATGTTATATTACTATAATAATCATGTTATTATGAACATATGTTTAATAGGCATTACTATTTGCTTTTTATTTTACTGTTATTATATAAAAAAAATTGTATTCATATTATTGATGGTATTTTTCATTACATTTTAGTTTTGATGTTACCTAAAAAAGTGTGCCATTGTAATTTGTTATTATATCCTTATTAATAAGATGTAACTCACTTTGACTCACTGTTTTGAAAAAAACTTACTATTTTCACTATTTTTAAATACTGTAGCTGCTAGAAACCCTGTGTTATGTTAATGTTAACTGCGTTTTAGACATTTGAGAAAAAAAGTGTTAAGTCCAATCTTACCGAAAAATGAGGTCAAACTAATTGAGCAGCAAACGTGGTTTACAACATTTTATTTTTAGAGTAGAAGACTACAAATTCATAATTATATTGTAATTTTTTTCTTCTAGTTTTGTACGACTTACTTTTATAATAATTCAGTTAAATAATTGTATTGTTACTCTAATAATTTTACGTTTTACTTATTTATTAATAGAGGTACAATTTTAAATAGTTTTCATTTCAATCACGAATATATCATTTAATGCAAGATAAATGTAACATTTAATACCTAATGTTAGTAGACCAATATTAAAATGTTAGCGAGTTAAAATAATTTATTGAACTAGTTGGTATAAAAATAGAAATATATGAAATATATTAAAAATATACGTCGAATGAATTATTTTCAATGGTTAATATGATTAATGGATACAATTTTTGAATTTTCTTAATTTATTTTCAATTCTAAATTCTAAAATTAATAATACTTTGGATCATCTAATTTTCATTTCGCGTCTATGTAAATTTCTTATTAATATTTATCATTACATGTTTGACTAATTTTTCAATATTTAAAAAGTACACCTTTTTGCACCTCCATCATTTCTTCTATAGAGTCTTTCATATTTCATCTTGTTCACTCAAATATACATTCAAGTATTATTATCATAATTTTAATCAGATAACAAACCAATAATTTGGTACATATAACGCCTTATCTCATAACGGTGATTTACAAGTACTGCGAGTAAAATATAATTAAGAATTGTATGGCGGTAGGTTCTCATTATAACCATTTACAAAACAAAAAATAAGAAATCGCATCCAATTATCTAACCATATCATACCAAATATCTATCAACACACGCGAACAGTAAAAAATGTTTTAGTGTTTTGATTGATAATTAATATTATGTTTTCAATATTTATTAACAAAATTAATATTTAAAAGAGAAATAAACATTTAATTATTATACCAATATTTGTATTTGCCTTCATATTTTATGTAACCTATACGTAGGTCTAAAGTCGAACGGTTAACTCAAACCGTTAAAAAAAAGTAATCTTACACTTTTGGATAACTGATACAAATCATAAATTAATAATCTACATTTTCCAATCGAACTGTAGAAGCTATTGATTTTTTGAGTTACAGAATCATATCGGTAATGAAAATATTGGTGAGGGTTAATTTTATATATGGTAGAGGTACCTGGTCTTATGGTCTTACTGCGATTTTTATTTATACAAATATAGGACTAATTATATCCAGTACGGTACATTAAATCAGAGTTGTAAAAAAAACTTATATATGAAAAACAATAGCGAGTACCTAGTGAAACAAATAAGTGGTTACGTGCACACCATACATTGCAAAATATCAACTCTTGAAATAGAATAGTTTCAAATAAAATGTAGCGATTACACAGAGTGCCAAAGACCAATAATTACACAACGATTAAATATGCAACATAAACGAATAATAAAAATTATAAACATAAAATACCGTTCAGTTTTTAACTTGAATGATAAATTATTATTAAACCACGATAACTAGAAATCTATGAAGAAATATAAAGGTAAAAATATTATGTGACAAAGATCAGTGTTAAATCTTACTACATGCATAAAACAATTATACGTTAAGTATAAATCATATAATCATATAAAACGGTTATGCCATTATGCCACTGTTTTCAGTTAGATGAAAATTAAGTAACCAAAGGTAGACATTCAGACTGTTGAAGTACGATGATTGTTTGAACTATTTCATAGTCAATGTTAAATTATTGACTAGCGTAATATAATGAGTTTGGAGATTAGTTAATCAGTTATAACGCGCTTAAACGATTCTAAACGTTGAAATAAATTTCTAACGGATGTGAAGAGCTTAACCGTAGGTGAAAACTTAAGGGTCGAGGAAAATCAGAGCAAACGTTCCGACTGCCAAGGAAAAAAGTTATTTTATATATTCGTATGAAAAACACTGCGAAATGTGACGATCACTCGTATTGGTTTTTCATTTTTCCGGTATCCGAATAGCCTGAAAAGACTTCGGCAGTGTAGTTGAGAAGAAAAATACTGATCGATATTATCGAAGCGATAAAAATTGAACGAATTGAAACCACGTGATGATGTTTCGAATTTGACGTAGTTGTATGTGCTGGGGTGTACTGAGGAGGGGTTAGGAGCTCAGTTTACGTTACGTGTTGGTAGCAAATAATTTAGCGTTTAACTCAATGGTGCAGAATAGAATATTTAATATATTTCGAGAGTTTTTTTTTCCTACGCGCAGACCCCGTAGCTCCTGACTACTGTATACAAACAGTAAAAAAATACGAACCGCCGACTAAACAAAACAGCAGTCGTCTACCGGTGTCTGAGCGTGCGTGGGCGACTCGGGAAAGGGAGGTGTAGCTTAAAATAGTACATCGGTCCACCACTTTAGTAGCACGTGTTCCCCGCGGTGCACAACATACACGCGCGTCGAGGATGTGTTTATTTCCGTACCTGCAGATGGAGGTGTATCATGAAAATGTATGCACACTAAACGCTTGTATAAATAACGAATGACGAGAAGAAAAAGAAAAAAAAAGGAACGGAAAAGGGGTTGACGAAAAGTGTGTGCGCGCCGTGTGTACGTGTTTACGGTATTAAAAATATGAAGAAAAATAAATATATATATATATATATATATATATATATATATATATATATATGTATAGTTTTAATAATAATAGTTGATATTTTTTACCGTACGAGCGCGACTGTCGTGTCTCGATCGTAGATCTATATGTCCGGCACCGCCTTCTGGTACGCAACACATACGACATGTGTGTGCCTTCTGGTCCACGTGTTTCCGCGGCGTACGATTGAACATGCGATTCTCGATGGGTTTCAATAATGTAATAATAATATTGTTCTTATTGTCCTTGTGTTCTCGTTTTCGCAATGTTCCTAGGGACCCCACGCCGGAAATTTTAGTCGCAAAATATGTTCCGATATTTCGAGAGCCATTTGAAAACACGAGTTTTGACCGGCAACACGAATAGAAACGAAACTATTTCGATTCGTCAAACAGTATTGACGCGAAAACACAATATTATGTTGTTTTATCTCGTTCACCGTCAGCATTAATAGTGAACGAATCTATGATCTAAAACTATGCTTTGACGCACAACCACCGTTTATGATTAATCCGATTTCCAAAACGGTTATTAAGTCAGTTATTTATACTATCAGGTTTATTTAAAAATTGTGTCGTCAAACCTTTGATCTGTCTTCAAACTAAGAAATAATTTTACTATCACATGAAATTTGCGATAAGTTGTTAAAGGAAAATTCGATGTTTTTATTTTCGTCTGTCGTTTTGCTAAGAAAATCAATACAAAAAACATGAAAAATTGCCTAAACAATACGGACAAATTATGTTAAGTTCTTTGATTATTCCTAATCTTGTACTAAAATTAAATGTAACCATTTAAAAAAAATGTACAGCTACACAGAGCAATCTGAACAATTTTCAAAATGCATGTATGTTATATTCTCAAGTTCAGCTCCGAAAATTACATTTCAAATACAAGGCTATCCAGCCAAAGTTACCAGTGATACCTTGAGATGTAAACAAACGTTTATATAATAACGTTTAAATAAATAACAGCAAACACGTATACATTATTCGTAGTAATCGTTCTGGTTTTTTATAAATAGCATTATATTTTAGAACAAATATGTAAACAACTAATAATGTTGTATTGCGATGGCGCCAAAGAAATATCATTAATAGTTATTATAAAACTGATAAAATGTGCACAACGACCTGTATTTTATTTATATAATATGATCGTAAGGTACACAGATTTTAAATTGAAATTTAATATGTTGTCACTGATTTTTATCGAATAATATGTATTGTAATTAATATTCCTATATAGTGATAGATTATTTCAAAACCTTCTTAAATTGTTAGTGTACAATGTTCGTTGAGTTGATAAATATTATATTTTATACTGATCTTAGGATAATCAAAAAATGCATATAAATTACATTAAATCTCTATTGTACAGTTCACGTAAAGTTTTACAGAATTGTTCTCTGTACTTGTAATTGTGTTCGCCTTAATCATGCGAATCGTTAAATCATCAATCGTTGAGTAAATTGAATTATTATAAAATTCACGAAAACGTTATACCATTATCAATATAGACTCTAAAATTTGGTTATAATTGTAATGTTTTTTTTTAAAAAATATTATTATGTTCAAAGAATTCTAAATTTTTTTATTTCACTTGAAAACTATCTAATGGATCAATAAAGATACTGAAATGTGAAGATTGACATAAATCTACCGTTATATTTTATATACAGGACGTGAATTCGCTATTACTACGTTTGCAAAGGATGTCAGTCGATGCGTTACATCCTTTATTTGAATTGTTTAATTAACTTGAATGTGATTTATATAAGCTCTAGTGATTATTTAAAACTCAACTTAAAATTATTTCACTACCTGTACTTTGATAAGTCTATATAATTACTTATAATTAATTGATCTAACAAATTCAAATGCCCAAATGGTTAAGAATAAATTTACTTAATCATACATGTTTACTAAAAATAATATAGACTTTTAATAAGGATTGCTAACATATGCAACTTAACCTAATTTACCACAAAGTCGTAAAAAATAGCGAATCCATGAAATTACCTAATTCAAAAACTTCGTAAATATTATTAAGATTTGAAAACGAAAATCAAATCAAAAAAAAAGAGTTATTTTAAAATGCACGTATTATGTGTATAATCACTTCAATATTTAATCTACTTTACTTTTAATCTCGGTTGGATTTTCGGTGTTCCATAAAATAATTATTAACTGGTACCTTGAAAAATATTTTCACTGATAAACAAATTAAAAAAAAAGTATAACTAATTAAAATAATAATGGTTTCTTTACTTCACTAAGAATTACAAGTGACTAATATTTATAATTATAAATTAATTGCTGATCAATAAAGTAGTAATGTTCTGTTATTAGTTTAATTGTTTAATATTTTATAATATTATGTCGTACGATAAAATATGTAAGTAATAAAAATCGAACCTTGACAATTTTTCAAAGGTCATGTTTTATATCATAATTTTGATCAATTGTCGTATTCTATATAAACTAAATCATATTATATTTTTACTACAGAGTAGCACTGTCAAAACAATAGTAGAAATATCTACATTAGCTATTTTTTATTAAAACTGTATACATGTTTAACTAACATTATGCCATCGTACTTTCAAGTCAAATTTTTTTAACTTAAGAT
This sequence comes from Sipha maydis, assembly GCA_034509805.1. Lineage (NCBI taxonomy): Eukaryota > Metazoa > Arthropoda > Insecta > Hemiptera > Aphididae > Sipha > Sipha maydis. Next base: position 14,908 of record JASXSY010000334.1, read on the forward strand.
AAATTCTGTTGATATTTTTAAAAAAAAAATTTAAAAATAGATTTAAATTTATTTTTTTTTTTTTTCATTACAAATTTATAACTCTTCATGGGAGAGAAATTAATGCTACTAATCCACTTGATGGTTATAATTAATTTACTCTTGACGAGTAATTAGTATACATCATATATATTCTTATTGAATAATATATTATATATATTACATTTTTCAGAAAACATTCTCAATATCTTAATCAATATCCATTCGCATAATTTTGATTTATTAAAAATGTATCAAGACACCAATGCTTGAAAACAAATTTAACTATTGAAAATAAAAAAATTATTCATTTCAAGTTTAAATTAGTTCGATTCATATTACTTAATATTATTGAAAATACACCAAAAAATAACATAACTAATAGTATGGTATGTGCGTACTTGGGTAGTATTCCAAATAGTATTCGAAATACTGTATTTAGTATACTCTTTAAATTCTTTTTTTGAAAATGTTCAATAAAGTATTTTGAATACTTTTAATGAGAATTAAGAATACCTTTTAAAGGTTAAATCATCTTTATTTTTATTTTAATGATTTCATTTCTTTTATATCCCATGGCGTCTATAATTTTTAAAGTGTGAAAACTAGAAGTATTCTAAATACATATTGAATTCGGAATACAATTTGTATAAAATATTTGAATATATATTCGAAATACAATTTTTTATAAGTATTTGAGTATTTATTTTAAATACTTTTAAAAAGTATTTTACCCAACTTTGATTATGTGTATTTTAGGTTTCGACATATTATTCGAACTATATATATATATATATATATATATATATATATATATATATATATATATATATATATATATATATATATATATATTAAATATATTATACATTTTTAAATAACAACTGCTTTTGTATTTCACTGAACTTTAGAAGATTTGAACTTAGAAACCGTAATTTTCTGTTTCGGTTTATCATACGCCCAAAATGTAGACGTTTTCTATTTCAAACATAATGATTAATTTATTGATGCGTTAATGATTTTGAAAAGAACTAATTTAAATTCATCATTAATTCAACTTTCTCCATTTTATATGTATATATAAATCCCACTAAAATCGTTGAAATTTAAAAAATGACATAGTAATCATTATTAGAACTAACGGTTAAATAATTAAAAAAAAAGAAAAAAAGTCACGTCTAATAGAGAATTCAAATCATTTTTTTAAAATTTCAATCCCATAAATAGATTGGTCGGAAAGTCGAAAAAAACATCTAAAACTCAATACTGCGCATGACAAAGACTGAGGTAGAAAGTTATCGTTTCCAAATTTCTGATTTCCGATCTTCCAATCGAAACATATTGGTACCTATAGCATTTCAAAGATAAATTATATAGTGACTTATGAGCCAGTAATATTCTTTAAACATATGTTTTGCCTTGATGTTATTCTTTTAACTAGGTAAAATATTTTTTTATTTACTATATTAAATAAATATATATTGTATCTTTTTTTTTTATATATAATTTATTTACTGTTTATGTTTGTTTCATTATCACATAGCAAGTCATCAATAATACGTCAATTACTTCGATAAATACTGCAATTATTATAATTTAATATTTTAATATTAGTAAAACATAAAATTGTGATTGAAGAATTAACTATAATTACTAAATCACTGTACTACGAGAACATTTTCAGCTGAACAATATGTAGATGACACATTTTGGATTTATCTAAAACTACATTTTTAGTTTAATTTTACTATACGGGTGCTTAAATTGTATTTTATCTTTCTTTTTTTTTAATTTGCTCTTATTAAGAAAACATTACAGCGATTATTTTATCTTAAAATGATTAATTCATAATATAAGTTATTAAAAAATATATTACAAAAAAAATGGTAAATTTAATAAATTACATAGTTGACAATTAACGAAATGCACTAAAACTCGCTCAAGACGATTTGCTGTTCAAAATGTTTCCATCGTTTTCCATCGGTCTTATTAGTGCAAAAGAATTTGTCAACTAAATTATAATAACTGTAGTTCATTTTGACATAAATTGATTATAGAAAAAGTAAAATATTAAATATTTGTATATAATTATTTATACACCCATGATTAAAAATTGTTATGTAAAATTGTTAGAACATTTAGTGTGTGAATTTGAAAAATATTGGGCATCCAAAGTCAAGGACTCAAAAACTCATATCTAACCTTCACGATAAATATGTAGTCAACACTGCTAAATCAATTTAAACATCACACACCAATTCTTATTGGTTTAGAACACAGGTTCCCAAAGTGGTCTATGTCGACCCCCCGAGGTCGATTCTGACCTGTAAGGGGTCTATGTTAACGAAAAATAAAATGGGGGGTACATCATGTGTATTTAGGGGTCCACGAGAGTTATAAGTCAAAAATGAGTGTCGTAATTTTCACAAAAAATAAGTGTGCAACGATGCGAACGATAATGACTATCGGAATATTAAGATAAGATCAAATTACACATTACAGTTGATAATTACACATTCAACCGTTTATTTTTAGGTCTCAATAATAACTAATAAGTACGATAAACATGATATCGGTCAACGCCGATGGTTAGAATATATAAAACTATATGTTTTGTAATTTAGTTCATCCATGACAACCGATTACCAATCGTACGTCATTTGCCATTTTTCAAAGTTTTACTAATTCATAAATCAGTTAATTTTTTTAACAAAACTGCTATTAGTTATGGTTGAATCTAAAAAGAAATGTAGGCAATATAGCATTGAAGCTATGAAAAACACCTAGATGAATTTGTAAAAATTTAATTTTAGGGGCCTACGAAAATGGAAATAATTGGCACGTGGTCTATGGGGGAAAAAAGTTTGGGAACCTCTGGTTTAGAACGTCAATTGGTCTTAACTTCCAATCATGTGTAATAATAACAAAAAATATTTTTATTTATCTGTAATAAGCTCGTCGTCATATTTGTGGGTTATCGTCTGTGTATTTAGAGAGCGTTTTGTAGTGACTAATTGAAGCAGTTTCCACATTTCATCAGATGTTTTATGACAAACAGGAAAAAAGTTTACATACTAACATATTTGTAAGCTGTGAACTCTATTTATGTCATGTGAATGGATTTATTTTGATTCGATTTAGTACATAAATATCCATGCATTAGATATTGGAATTGTTTTATGATTTAAACATAAACTACATCAGACGTGTACAAATAACCATACTAATTTGTAATAAGAAATAAAAATAATTGGTTCACGAATATTATGAAAATGTAACCAATGAGAGTAAGAAAAAATACTATCTAATATTATCTGCTGACCATGTCCAACCACCATTCATATATATTTCCTTAAGCTTATTAAATTATTTTTAAATTTTTGAATTTTTAAGTTTATCGCGATTGATCAATTTTTCAATCGCAATATGTAATGTTGCTTATAGATTGACGTATTGTTATGATTTTAATCAAATTTAAAAACATTTGTCGCAATCAAATGTTATAAAAATATATAGAAACTTGACCAATTGTAAATAATATTTATCCAATTAATGCGAAAGCCGCTAAGATTATGATGCTATATAAATGTGTTCCTTTAAAACCATATAAGGGTACCCTTTGTATCCTCACACTGTTACACTTAAGGATAACACTTGAAACTATCCGTCCTCAGGGGATATCAATAATTCACATAACGAGATTCCGTGATAAATATATGAAAATGATGTACAATATTTATGTCATGTCGATTGGGTTTAACCTAATGAGTCATTGCTAATCTCGAAATTGAATATTATTGATTTTTCAAGACTTTAATTGTAGTAATACTGTATGGAAACTGTATTTTTTGTTTTATTTTGACAAGTCGGTTAAAACCGCCAGTGAACTAACCAATTGAAAAATTGATAAACTGCATTAATGCTACACGCGACCGAATTCGCCGTCTTACTATGTAGCTGACATAGAAAAATAAGTCACCGGGACCCACTGTGCGTATTAATTATAATTTTTTCAACAAGAACAAATAGGTGGTTATAAAAATTAACGACAAGCAATAAAATTCCTATGTCACCAATTTATTTATTTAAATGTAACGGCAATAGTTATTTTTGTCACGTTTTGTAATAATTAATTGATTAACAGTTTCATTTTTTCAACTGTTGATGAATTGTTTAATAATTATTTCTTCTAGCGTTCGAACAAAATCATTTGCATTATTGTTAATAAATATTTATTGAATAAAATAAATTAATCGAAAAATGGCTAACTTTTCTAATTAGAGAGACATTATTAATATACCGTTGGAAAGATGATAACATTTACTATGTTTTGTTGGAAACCGATTTTCGAAACCATATACAAGCGAGCATTAAGACATTACATAGAGAGTATAAAACAAGTTTTTTGTTTGCAGAAATTTTGCAGAAAAAATATACAATTTCAAAAATCTGATTCCAACAAAACAGTAAATGTCCTCATCTTTCTAACGGTATATTAATAATGTCTCTATGTTTATTGTAGACTTCGTAGTACTTGAAATATTAACGCGCTATTTTTGCTAAATAAAATACATGTGTGGCGTCCTCTTAAGAGAGAAAAATCCGATTTTCTCGCCGGCAATTCACCTTTGTGTTTGATGCGAAATTGTTTTTGACATTTTCTTTGGGAAAAAGAGGAGGGATAAGTGGTAAAATATTTTGAAAGTGTAACTGTATTTTATTGAATTACAACTGGTAGTTATGATTATATTCACATTTTTTTTTTTTTTTATAATCGATTAGAAAGGTCATAAAACTGTACGATTCTAAAAACTATTCTAAAAACCAAATATAATCGTGTAAACGGTTAATTATCAGTGACCCATGTTGAATATCGATTTATATCTCTAAAAACGTTAATTACTACACATACCTGTACGCGCGTCCTTCAGACACATTAACTATAATAACTACCGTACAAACGTTGCGGTGTGTATGTGTAAACACATGAAAAAAGGATTAGTATATAGGTATGCGTACTTAAAAATCGACTGTATAACCAAAATGACGCGTTCGGTTGACGTGAATATCAATTTCCCCGCCACAACCCCCGGCACGTTGTTACTGCAAAAAACGTCAATTAATTTTTACGTCAACGGGTCATCCGCTTAATAATCCTCACAACAACAACAATATATATATACATTTATGCGTATTTATATTATTTCGACCTATGCCTTAAATGAAGAAACTTTTCGTATTATAATTCCATTGTCAACACGTGTGTCACGACGTGCATTGACAATTCGCTACTGGTTTTAAAAGCGTACGTACATAATATTATTATTCGTAATGGTCGAACAGTCGAAGACCGTGTGCAGACGGTTTTTCTGGACGCACACGCTAGAATAATAAATTATATTTATGCCCCCTATCCAATCCTCACGTGCGTTTTACACGCATAGCGTCCGGCAAACTAATTATGAAAATAATCCGTACGGTCGTAACTTCTGATAGCTCTACACCACTACTACCGGTATTGAATAACGCTATTATATTTGCATACACAATATCGGAAAAATGTTAATGGCTGGTTGAATTATAATAATAAATAGGACCGTATCCATACACCATGTTCGTGGCATACGGCATACCATAATATGTGTGTTATTATTTGTTAATCGGATTCAAAGTATTTACACTAAAGTTCATCAAGCCGACTAACGTATTGCTATCGACTGTACTTCCTGTTATGAATTTCATACTATTTTAAAATTTCTCCGAATAAATCACACACCTACCGACAACGGTAGTTTGTAACTGTGAGTAGTTGGGTTGAATGAAAATTATTACATTATATACATATGTTTGATTCCTATTTATTAAAGTCATAACGTAGTCGTATTTTTCAATTACGTTTTTTTTTACAAATATACGAACGAAACGATATTTACAAAGCGATTTGTTGTTATATACATATATTATATATATATATTGATACTCATGGTGACAACTAAGTCTATCCAAACGACAAATATCATTAAAACGTCTTCATTATCGCTTACAATAGTAAGTTTGAAAGATAAATTAAAAGTTTATTGGAAACTTGTTCAACGAAGAATAACGAGGAAACGAGTTCTGATAGATGTGCTTTGGTATAACTTAAATTTTGAACTTTCCAAGAAACCAAATTTTCATTCCGACGGAGTGTTTAGGTATTCGTCTGCTATTAGTTTTAGAAATTTTAAACTAACCTTAGTAAAAATGATGATAAAATAAATGTCGAGTATGATCGTCACTCATCACGAACTGTTACTTCTAATAAATCTTATTATATTTCATATACGTCGACTGTACCGTAATTAAGTTCCATAGTAAAATATTTTTTTTTATTAAGCTGAATGCATAAGGAAGATCATAAAAATTTAAGTTTTTTTTTCATGTTTTCTATTTATTATTACTTACATATAAACAATTATTAACATACTATTTTGGAAGATGTAGTTGAAGTCGATAATTATTATTTATTATAGGTATAGTAATAATATATAATATCTGTGCTAAGACATACATATTATATTTACGCATTAAGATTGCAAATTTATTTAAATTTATGATAACTTAGAATACATTTCTTACGTGTCAAAATACTTTAAAATATATTATACAAAAAATTAATAAATATACGAGTATCAGTTATTTAGACGACGTTTTTGTTGAATATGTATATTAAAGTTTCGTTTGACCATTTGTAATTTTGCAAACCATGTTGAAGCTATTACTTTAAAACTCATAAAATAATGTCCACACATTCATACTGGATTTATGTCGCAGTCAATAGTTTAAAAATACTTCAAATTTTTTGCACGCATTAAAGTTATTCTTAAAGATGTATATATTTAATTTTAAATAACTTGGAGTTTTATTAAATACGATAAAAAAAAAGTTGAGAGCATTAACGTTAAAAATAATTGTAAATTTCAATATTATTCACTCAATAAATAACATTTTACCTCTAACTTTATCCTTTTTGTTCTCAAAATTTTATTTTATTCACGAATAAAAAACTTTATAATTTCCTTGTATACCACGGAAAACTAATCAATACCTAAATCAAACAAATATGGCGAAACAATTTTGTTAAAAATCACTCAGAAATTCCATACTCAAAATGACAAAAGTTATTATTCATTCCACTTAGTTAAATTTAAATACTGTGCTATACAGATAATCCTAGAATATTGTCATTGGATCTATCGGAGTACTAAGAAAATTGATTCAAATTCAGAGAACCGCACATGCGACACACAACTATATTTTCATATTTTCCTTGGTAACTGCAGCCAGTGGTAAATAGTGATTTGGGAGTTGGGGATAAATGGGTAGCCTATTTCATACTCCACCATCAAGAAAACTGATGTATGCCACTGAACACCATGTATCAGATAAAATATACATTTGCATCAAAATCCCAGCTCTAGTTATGACCAAAAGCCGCTCGGTGCTTGTGTCTTGAATGTAATAAATCAATGACGCACGGGACGGTCGATCTCTCTGCGAATCAAATTGCGAGAGTGAAACTGATTTGAAAATCGGGCGACCCTGAAGATTTCGAAAACCGTCACCAGATGTGTTATTAATCGAAATGGGGAAATTTGTACGAGTTGAAATCCGTCGACAGTAGTATTCTTTTGTTTTTAAGTAAAAAAAAAAAAAAAAAACTCATAATAATAATAAATGTCGAAATCGATAGACACTTGGAACCTAAACGGCAGTAAACGGATATTTCGCGAACCGTTTCACACATGACACTTAATTGTGACTTTCACATAGGACGGTAGACGGATTTTTTCCGTACGGTCGCCGTGATACAGTTTTTTTTGAAATAAATCAGTGACCTACGCGACAAGGCGCGCGTATTCACATTACATCGTTTTGATCTCTGTAGGGATAGGAATGGGACAAAAAACGCCTGGGAAGTACTTACGAACACGTTGTTGATTACGTATTCGCCAACGACGATATAAAAGTCACATGGCAATAGTGCGCTTTCCATTCATGTTGACGATCAACCGAGTTAAAACAAAGGGAAATAAAACCAAACGTAGACGATTCGCGGGGAAAAAACCTGTTGAAAACAACGTCCGGAAAAATAATCGTACGGACGGAACGGTCGTGTGCGAAAACAATATTCGTACGGTTAAAATCCGTACGGACAAAACCGACGTGTGTGAAAAGGGTCTTGTCGTCCAGATTTTACACGTGGGGACGGATACGCGCACCATCACGACGTATCGAATTGGGCCGCGCGCGTTACGTAGGTATTAACGTATAGTTTGATGTGCACACGTTGACGCGTCGAATGACAATACGAAATAAATTTACGTGCGGAGGCGTGTGCGCGATAAGGTCCTGCGCGAGTGATACTTCGGTCAGATAAGCGAAAACCCTGTGCGGGTGTGTGTGTGTGTGTGTGTGTGTGTGTGTGTGTTCACGATGCGTGTACATAATGAAAATAAAAATAATAATAGTATGACGTAGTGTCGGCGGAGGTAGTAGTGGCACGAGGCGCGGCAGAGAGTAAATACGTACTATTATACATGTATACATGCACGGGGAAAAGGAAATAAACAGTTTATCGCGTCTGCCGCCCGCGCGGTTCAAAAAACGAACGTCAGTGTAACGGCCGTTATTGTAGCCTGTGATGTGTCTGTTCGCGTCCGTCGCGGTATTCGGTAGCGCAGTGTGCACCCGCTCGCACGTCGTCCGTCAGTTTCTCCGGTCCGAATGTGTTTTCGTCAAACTGTTTTCCATGTGTGACTCGCTATAGTTGCACACCGGACGATTGGTTTTTATTATTTTTTTATATTTTTTTTTTTATTACCATTTTGATTCCTGCACGTGTGCGACGGGCGGACGCAGTGCATCGTTTGTTTCAATAGAGGAAATACGAACAAAAAAAAAAAAAAAAAAAATGGTCGTGAAGGATATCGACACGAGTGAGTTTCTTACGCGTTTGCATTTGCGCTTGAGGTTTTTTCTCAGGATTTTCCATGCGATAAAAACTGTGTAACACATCGGCACATGAGTATACGGATAACGTCCCTGGACTGGGCGCACACACGCGACGATTGGATATTACCGAGTTTCGAGAGAGTTACGAATACCGCGCGAGTATTTCGACTGTTTATTTTTACTCACCCGTTGCACTTATTTACTTGATAGCTTATAATTAATCGTAACATTTAATTTTTAAAAAAACCATTTACAAGTCTAAAACGATTTAACATGAAACTTGATCGGTTGTAAGATATTTTTGTCATCATAGTATCTTTAAAGAATCATCGGTTCGTTAAAAGTATGATATTCGACAATAAACAAAATTATAGTATTTTAGAGTAACTTCTACTCAAATATTAACCAAGTTACACGAAATCCTAGCTTTGCGGATATATAGAAATGTTCGATTACTAGTATTCATGTGTTTATGTTGATTTATTAAAAATACCATATCAGCTGTTCTAGGAGATTATTATTAATGGTTTTATAGCAACGTTATTTTAATTTTTAATTTTTCAACGCTACTTCCGGGCGATTAGTAAACCTTATTGAACAATTTAAGAATTGTTTTTGATTTTTAATACACGTGCCGCATTCAACGTGCCGCATTTATTTACTGGTGCAAGATTTTATTGAATTTTAAGATTTAATGGTAAAATTAGCTAGATCATTGTGAATTTTATTTTTCATCGTATGTCAATATTTTAACACCTACAGTACTCCGTATTCATTAAAATATCTATAAATTATAGATCACTAAATCTGTTATTAATGAGCTTATTTGAATTTCAATAGGTTTGAGGAATATTGCCTACATGCATGTATTAGGTGATTGCCGAATATATTATTCACAACAGATGTATTGTATTGATTTAAAATAGATATTTAACTACTTAAAGCTTTAAGTTTTAAAATATTATGATAAGTTGAATTTTTTTCATCCTTTGTGGTCAGTTTTAGAAGTTTTAATTCATTAAATGTTTGCGTTGAACATTACATACAAGTGTAGTTATATTTGTCATGAGCTACAACTTTTTTAATACAATTTCTATTTGAAACCAAATGCTCATATGAACTTTTTAGAAAAAATTATAATTACAGTACAAATATTTACTACCCGCTGTATTCTTAAAATATAAATGTTAAACATCAAACAAATTCTAAAATGAATATACAAATTACGGTCATCCTGCATGTGTAAAAAATATAATTTTCAATTTGAAACCGTTATATAATCAGTTTTCGGAGTTATCGATGTGGATAATATTGATTAAGCTCGAAGTATTGAAATTTGATTCTGAATCAAAAGTCATATAATATGCCGATTGCAAGTGCCATGTGCACGTGCCGGGTCTTAAAATCACATTACCAGTTTCCACGTGAAAGTAATAATCGTCACATCGTCACGTCGGTACGATATTCCGTACGAATTTATAAACGAATCATTACCATGCAATATATTTGCTCGAAGCGTCCGCTGCAGACGATGGCGCCACATCCTTTTCACCACTTACCCTCCTTCGCATGATCAATCCACGTGCTTCACTTACTATGGCTGTCTCTTACAATTATATTACGTCGGAAGATTTACCGGGTGTACAATAATAAAATGAGTGCCGAATGCAGATCGCGTATTACGGGGCTGCGAGTACATCGCGCGTACATAGCAGACTTACTTAATTGGTCAGGGTGACGCGTGTTGTGCATTCGTTATGCGCTTGGTCATATTGTTCGAAACGTCAACAGGAAGGAAACTCCTGTCCCATAAATAATGAAAAATAAAAAATGTCTTATAATAATATATTTTACATAAGCACAGTGAAGAAACGTGTATACACTGAAACACACAGTTTGATAACGGATTTGTGGGAAACACATACACACACACACACACACACATAAATATATATAACTTGTCCCTCGTAGACGTTTTAGGGTATAGAGTAAATATGTATATTTTTAAGACGACTGATTGTTTCATGTTCCGCAGGTATGAAGTCCGATAGTCCGGACATAGTCATCATCTCGAGCGGTGACAGTGAAGCCGCCATGATGTGGATTAATTTTCTTATTCAATGTTTTCAACACTTCAATCAAAAAGAAAACAAAGCACAATACAGGTAAATATAGGAACGAGTTTGGTCAATACACTTAATAACCGTAAGATTCATTCGTCGTATAGAAATAAAAATGAATCATATTTGATAAGTATTTAATTAAGTATACTAATTGATATTAGACTTTAATTTAAATTATATTTTTTACAGCTTTATATGCCTCCAGATGACCCCCACCAAAATACTTTTGTAATAATTTCCGTATCGATATTTAATTACCAAATCGTTTAAAATTAACAATAATAACTTCTTTGGAATAACACATTGAATAATTCTATAATTTCATTGATTATCTATATCACTCGCTACATGGAATAAATATATATGAGTATTACATAATGTTATCCGTGGTATAAATTATAGATAAAAAAATATGACAAACATATATATATATATATTTATTACATAAAACTATTATAATATGCTATAATATAATTATTATATTATAGTATAGAAAAAATCAGTTTACAATTGTTCAATCATTTTAGAGTAGCACCAATTTGCATTCGTCCTAATCATATTTTTTAGTTTGTTTTAATCAAACGATAATTTAATAAAAATAGTATCGGTTTAATATATTTTATACATGAAAGATGTAAACCTTTTTAAATGTTGAACTGTATGTTTATTTAAAAAATATTGACATTAATCAGTGTTGACTATTTTTTGTAACTATTTTCTCCAAAACATAATTTTCTCTCGCAAATTCGGTCACGAAGTTGGAATATGATATAATCATATTATCTGTGAACATTTTGAAGTAATGATTCAGAAAACAACTCTGGATGATTCTCGTTTTACTACAGTGCGTCAAAGAATTATTTCTTAGAATGCAAAAAATATTTTAAAACTTAGTATATCTAAAGTTTAGTTGTATTCAGTAAAAGAGAGTTATGAAAAAAAAATTATTTTGGATTTTATAGACACATATAGGTAAAGCAAAACTTTTTTGATAATTTGATAATATTATAGTGTCAATTGCATATGTATGTCTTAGTAGCAAGCTATAAATATAATTATTTTGCACGAAGCTTAAAATACTTAAAATGAATACGTTATGTGGTGCTTATTGCGGGTAAATAAAGTACCTTGTATAAAATTATACAGATGCCCATTGTAAATGTATTTTTAGAAACATTAAGTGACTAACTCTTCATTATATTTTAATATGTATTTCTAGAGTGATTCTTAGAATTAAGCATGCTTTATTATAAGCTTTTAAGACACTGTTAGTCATTTTTTTGGAATCTGTCCATTGGTTCAAAGTATAATAGCCGATATAACAGGTGGTTTTCTGCAAGATTAAACTGTACCTTAACTCGTTATATTGTAATGACACTGTAATTTAGATGCATATTTAAAGTACAAACGTTTAAAAGCGAATAATTATTTTCCGATTATTTCTCATAAATCATTATAATATAAATACAATCATACATTATTTACAAATTTGTTAATGATTCCTTTTTCTTGATGAAAAAACATTTGATTACGACGGTTAAGTATGATGTATTACATACAAAAGTATATTTTAAAATATTTCTAACTAAGATGAGCTTATAATTTAAAGAAATATCTGAACTATTGTGACTACAAACCAATAGTATACGGTATGATGATCAATAATATTATTAGAACATTTTTATGTGAATTACCTAAATACTGTAAACATTAAGCGTTGCAGCCGACAATGCACGAGAGTCATACTCAGAACTATGGTTTTTAAGTCGTTATAAGTTGTTGGTATTTCAGTATTGGTTTTGTGATTCGACTGTATACTGTACATATTTTGTAGTACAAGAAACGTGCGTTTTGTAAAAATACCACTACTACCCATGTTGGTTTCGAAATGTGATAAAATATTCGTAACCGAAAATCTTCAAATATTCGATTGACGTATTGTTTTATTCGTTGTAGAATTCAAAGAGTGAGATTAGAAGATGTATTATCCGGTGTAATGTCGGCACCTCGTCAGGAGCGATGCAGCCAAGCCCGGCTACAAATAGTACTGGTTTGTCCAGTATTTTTAGAACGCGTGCTCGCACATTCCGGTCGTTCTGATTCTTTATGTGCATTGTTGCAAACCAATCGCATGCTGGCCTTATTGGTCGGTGTTACAGAAAACGACCTGACTGATCAACATAAGACTGGTTAGTGGATTAGAGTAATTTTGGAAATGTCATAAATTTTGATACCCTTGTTTGTATAAACTGAATTAACGAATTTAACAAAAAATGTGTATGTTACGATCGAAACGATTTTATGATAATTATACGCAACATTACGATTATGTTCAATGATTACAGTATTAGTTGATTACGATGAATGGAGAAAGATGGTTGTTAAGGATCAAGATCGAGAATCTGTTGGTGATTTTTATGGAGTATCTATGGATATTCTCAACAACGTAATACATGCCCCACGATCATTGGGTATAACCGAAGAGGATACAAAATTTTCCATAACTCCAAAAAAAATTAAAGTCGTAAGTGAGATTTGTGTCCACGAGAGGACGGTACCGTTTCTCACATTGCTTTTCACTAGCGGCAAATCAATTAATTGGTACTGTGATGATGCGTTTTGTTTTTCGCGCAAGTTCCGTTCTCTCGTGAAAACTGATATTTATCGTAGAATATATATTTTATGACATTCTATGAACTTTTCTAGGGCCAAAACAAAGTTATCGTTTTGTTATCAGAACCATTAACACCAGAAGACAGCGTTGTTATCACTGTGGATAAAAATGGACACAAAATAGAAGTAACAAATGTGACAAAAAGAAATCCATATACATTACAATTTAAAATGCCATGTAAGTATACATACACATATGAGTACATTTGTCTAAAATTAACTCAGAATAAAACGAATATGAGTCCAGGCCAAAACATTTTTTTTTGGGGGCCTTGAGATATCATCTTAGACAAATTGTATTGTTACTCATTCACGTGGTATACGTTTATTTGTTGAGATGAAAATAAGTAAAATAAGTGTTTTCCTTTATTTAGTGAGTTGTTTGCAAGTATCCGTCTTAGTCAATATAATCGTTGAGAAAAATGGCCAACTGTTGGGTCGACGTTCCGTAAAATGCGAAAGCCGCATGAGAGAATTGGATCAACTCTTACGATCGCTTGACAATCCGCTGAATTTCTTGTGTCAGGTGAGAAGATATTTTTTTTGTTCACAACAACATAGTTTTATACTTTAGAGAAATCTTGTAAAATGTGTGTGTGCCTCTAGACGTTCGGCTTGCATCCCGCTGACAGAGAACAATTGGATTCGTTTTTGGCCTCGGCTTATCTGAAAAACGTTCCTCCTAATTTTCATCTCCTTCAGTATGTTGGTTCTCGATCGCAATACAGTGAGTACGATACCACTTCGCAAAAACGTTTAGCTTTTTCATCGACTACGACGAACGTAACATGTTCTACGCCGTGGCGTCATGTAATGTTTACAGTTTAAAAATTGTTGATCGCGTTTTAGGCCACGAAGAGTATCCGACAATGCTGCACTTTGCCGCGAAATTCGGTCTGGAGAAACTTATGTGGCAGCTGTTGGAGAGCCCGGGCGGCGAACAAGCGTGTCAGATTCGCAACGTGTCACAGATGACGCCCGTCGACATGGCGGAGGCGTCGAATCACCAAAAGCTGGCGCAAGCGCTGAAGGGTCACATGCAAATGACCGAGCTGACCAGCATGTACAGCATACTGAAAGGAATATCGGACGGGCACCACCAGTGCCAGCAGTTTCGGCAGCAGGCCGCCCTGCAGTCGCAGCCGCCGCAGGATGTCCAGGAGCCGTCACAACAGTCCCAGGACCCGCAACCGTCGCAGCGTTCTTGCGACGACGAACCGGGCACCGGTTACGGGATGCCTCCGTCGCACGACTCCTCCAGTTACGTGGTGCCCCAGTCGCCAGAGCCGGTGCCGCGTCCGCCGGACGCCAATTACCTGACGCCCCGGTCGCAGGACGTCAACTACCTGATTCCCCAGCCGCTGGACGACAACTACTTGGTACCGCCCACGCCCAGGCCGGTGGAGCCGACCGCCAGCGTGCACAACTACACGAACGTGAGGTCTTCGCCCACCAACGCGGCAATGTTCAACTACCAGGTGCCGCCGTCGCCGCAATCGTTTTTCTCGGCCAACTACCAGGTGCCCACCAACGGCAGACCGTGCAGCCCCGGGGCCAACTGGTATTCGGCCAGTCCGCCGACTATGCCCTCTTCGCCCGTCGACAAGGACGGACCGCACGGTGGTTATTTGGAAATGAGTTCCAGTGAGTATCGGCCCGCTGTGAAATCCGATGCCGTCCACGCCGCCTGTTTCGACGTCGTTTTAACGGGTTTTTTTTTTTTTTTTTTTTGATTTTCCAGGTGCCGGTTCGTACGGCTCCGCCAGCCAGTTGCGAGGAAACGCGTCGCTCGCCGACTCCGTTAATGGCAAAACGGTCCACAGACCTATGGATTTACCGTTACACGGCACTCGTGGTACGTTTCGTTCTGTCCGTCTCGTGGACAATTTATAATTTTTCGTCGCATTATATTTATCGAATTTTTCTGCACAAGCAGGCAGTAATCAGACGTTGTCCACGCCACAAGACGAGCTGCTGGAGATCATAAACGATTTCAAAAACGAAGTCTTGACCATCAACGAGGTGGAAAGCATTGTCGAAATGTGGAAAAACCGTCACGACGTGAAACAGTCGTTTAAAGAGAAACAGGCAAGCAGTACAAAGCATATTCGCGGGCGATAAGTAGTTAAACGGTTTTTTTAAAAAAAACTATTTGCTTGAAATGTTACAGGAACAACTCGATCAAATGAGAGCTGAATACGATCAAATCCAACAGCGCATGAAAGACACTTTAAAACGACCGACGCCGTTTGAACGCATTAGAAAATTCTTTGGCAAGAACAAATCGAAACGTAAGGAATATTATTTTTTGTTGAATAGCTTGTTATTTAAATACACGTTTGGTTTTACACTGAACAGCTCTGGAATAAGTACCTACTGATCAATACATTTCAATTGTACTCGTTTTATATTACAGTTTTACATTTTGTGGAAATTAATAAACACAAACTCTTGATATTTTAAACTGCTTGAAATAATATTAAATCACACTTTTTCAACTGAAATGTATTTTACAGAATCCGGAAATTCTAATGAAAATTTGACAAAAGCAACGAACTCGGAAAAACAATCTTTAAGACCATCTAGTAGTATAAGTTTGCAAAGTTCTAGCAGTACGTTTTGCAATTAAATTGTATTATTTAAAACTTTCAATATTTCTAAGACTAAGCGAATTTTTTTTTCGCAGGTTCTACCTCTTGCAGCCAATCCAGTACAGTGAGTACAAGTAGCGCGAACGATAACAATACGTTTCATTTGGAAAACTCGAATGACGATAAGGTAATTTAAACAGAAATATTATATACAATTTTCTATTTACAATACTTGAGAAAACTGTTCATCAATGATAAAAACCAGTTACGTTGAGAGAGGCTATCGAAAAAGAAATAAATCAAATAGTGGACGAATTAAAAACATAATGAAACGCCAATTTCACTCAATACCAACTTCATTACTAGTTGAACCGGTTCCGCCTGTCTGAATATTTAATACGGCTTTTGCATTGATCAATTTTCAAAATTTATCTCTTAAACATCCTCATCATTATATTATTATTATATTAAACCTGTGGACCACGACTTTTCTACATTACACTGGGTGGTACCCAAATTTCGATTCGATTGACGATGACGGTTTTCGCGGCTAGAAATCGTATTGATACACTATGTGTTTTACTAACGTTTTTTCTATGGCTTGATGTGACATTATGACGTAATTGAGATCTTTGGGTCAACTTTATTATAGTTAAACCCAAAATTAGTCTTACAGTAAAAATAAAACTCCGAGTTGAATTATGAAACATATATTTTTAGTTACAACATTAAATTTAAAAATTTTATGTGTACATTAAAAATTGGCTAATTTAATGTTTTATTCCTAAACATTGTCATTAGATGAAATTGACCTTTCTAAGCTACATATATATAATGTAATTCTTTTAAATGGTAATACAAAATAATTCTATCCAGTGACATTGCAATGAAGTGGATGTTTTTAAATAGTTTGAAACTTTTTAAATACACATTTTTTACAATTTTCAAATTTTAACCATTTTATTGTGAGTATGTGTTATAAAATTTGCATTTTTATTAAATAGTAACTTCTACTTTTAACCACAGATTTGGATTTATCGACATTTTTTATATCAATTTGGTCCTTATTACTATAGCTCTAAAATACAATTTGACTGAATGACAACGACTTAAAGTTTCGAATAAAATTATTAATTTAAATTCAATTTAAATGGTTTTATAATATCTGTGAACCTATGAATACAAAAATAATACGCGAAATCACCTGACTATTCATAAAATTTTAGGACGATTGTTGAAAAACTCGTTGTCAACAACTCATTGTCATTCAGTCGATTTTGATTTTAAAGCTATGGCTAAAAGGATCAAACTTACTTAAAAGATTTCAGGTCCAGCCAAATGTGTTGTTGAAAGTAGATGTCGGTATTTAAAAACAATATGTAAGTTACGTTGCACGTGCGCACGGTAAAAGGGTTAAAAGTCTGAAAATTGTAAAAAAAAAAATGTAGTTCCAACAGTCTCTAACCGTTCAAAAACAGCCCGTTTCAATCCAACGTCACTAGACAGAGTTACTTGGCGTTACCGTTATAAGGAATCGCGCTGTATACGTTATGAACGTAAAATATCTAAATCATGTTATGCTCTATAAAACCGATGTCCTCAATGACCGTTTGCGTTTTCGATAGCTGTCCAAGTCGTCTTCGTCTTACTTCGATGCGCAGCCCTCGTTCTCGACGTTCTTCCAGTGCAAATCGCCGGCGGACTTCGCGGGCCACGAGTACGGCAACGTCGTCTACTCGCCGCTGGGCTTGACTACCGCGGCCGAGACCATCATGGAGGAAACGGAAACGCAACAGCACCGGCCGTCGCAAGCGTTGGGCGTGTCCACCGTCCGGTGCATAGCTGGCATCGCGTGCTCGGTGGCCGCGCTGCCTTCGCCCACGTCCGACGGCGGCCGTGAGGACAACGACCTTCGGGATACGATCGCGGGCAACCCCGTCGACGAGCAGCCCCCCGCGTCCGGATTGTTCGGCTTCGCCGGCACAGGGACCGGAGCCGCGGCACAGGGACCGCAGCGTTTCGACGAGGTCGAGGACAAAGTGCAACAGCTGTTCGACAGCATGCCGCACTACACGAACGTGCCCGCTCCCCCGGACCAAAACCGTGTCAAGTACACGCCGCTGCGGACGGCATGAGAGAGGACCCCGCGGATTTCCGACGCGCCGCCGGAGACATATCTGTGCACACGTGTAAAGCTGTACATACGTAAGGTTACGTCATACGCGTGGTCTTACGATGCGTTTCACAACGGACTGGATAGTTATAATCATTGTAAATATGATATATATACATTTTTTTTTTTTACTTTTTTTTTTTTGTGATTCATCGTTGACTAAGATTTATAAACATAAAACACAGTCCGAAACCGTTCGGTTGGGTAATATTATTAAAATAGAAAAGAAAAAATCGAGAACATTGTTTTATCACTACGTTTTCGAAAAGAGAGAAAAAAAAATATCCGCTTCGAACGTTTTTGATTTACATTTATACATATATACTAAATTATAATAATATACTGTTGTTCGTGTTTATATTTTTATACTTTTACTCCTTCGAATAAACTTTTTTTTCCAACTACAGCTACCCGCCTAGTGTTATTTCAGTCTCGTTATCGATAACCAAAGTTCACGGCAATATTCTAATAACCTTAAACGCGACAAGAACAATGCCTACATATTATTTGTACGGTATAATATATTTTTAGACAACGAATAGTCAGGAATGTGTTTAAGTTCTTTTTTTTATTTTTATACGCTACAACGCCAATGTAACACAAAATGTGGATATAGGCTAAAAGCAAAAAAGTACAACATAAGTTACACAGTTAGATTTCTAACATTTCTAATTTGTTAGTGATTAATTTTTGCTATTTTGTATTTTTATAAAATATCACGACACCACTTACACTTCGAACATGTCGAGGGATTATTAAGAATTGTAGCAGAAGTCAAATTTTGGATTAGTGAACTTTTATGAATACGAAGGTGGTTGTGAAATAACTGTATAAAAACTTATAGCTGCCCCGTTTATTACTTTTTTTAGTTCAAAAACCAAGTGCATGATTTGAATCTCATTACAATATCTTGAAACATAATCTTATATTATTTATTTATTCATAATTAAACACCCGTGTTAAACAGTTGATGGTCAACAGCATTTACTTTGACGTCATAACTGCTTCGATAACTCTGCTCGTGGTTTGAAAGTGTACCGGTTCGTATGGTTTTCATAATTTTTAAATCCCTCACAATTCTAGTGATAAAATTAATTTTAATTTGAAAGACAAATCATAATAACAATGAAATCATGAAGATATAGATATCAATTTATGTATTATAGTTACACGTATAAAATATTTTAAAACCATTTTTTTTTTATCTTTTCAGCGTGATCTTCATATTATTGCTAAAAATACAATAACTATATATGTCATATTAATAACGTTGACGTATTCTTTTTTTACATAAATATGTATCAAAAATAATACAAATGTATTGAGAAGTATTGAGTTTTTCATAATGCCATACTCTAGTCATTTTAGCACTTTCTGGGAAAAACTAGTAATCTACAATTCATTCGTGTGGTAATTAAAAATAAAATTGTATGATATATTTGTCGTGACATAATAATAAAACTAAACGTTATCTTTGTTGAATTATTATATTTTATGTAGATCGATTGATCTTTAACATTGACTAATAATTATACAACAGTGTTATAAATTCAGAGTGAAGTGACGATAATTAATGTTCCGATAATCAAAATGAAAACCATATTCTGATAATAATTTGTGGTGATGGGCAACGATATAATTTTGTGTATCGGTATCGCTCCGATTTATCCTATATTATATCGCGATAACGTAAGTTTACGATATGGACACCATATCGCAGATAAACATCTTAAACGTTATCTACTTAATATTTATTAGTTATGACTTATTAATAACAAACAGATAAAAAATCGGTTTTATCTAGCTAATTGAATATAAAAAAATAATCTAATTTCATTCCGACAATTAAAGATAATATAAATTTTATAAAAAAATAGAACTATTTTTACTGAAAAAATGTTAAATTTTCAAACTCGAATGCCGTTTCCTAGCAAATAAATCCATGATCATTTTACATACTATTGTTTTCAATCAAAAATTAAAATCTATGCAGATTTCTTACTAATGTTCGATCAGACGTCCTAGTGGAATTATAATAAGAGTTCAAATAGAAAAGATTGTGAACTCCATCTGGACATAGCACACTTATTTTCTTTAAAGTTATATTGCCAACCTTACTAAACAGACGTCCACAAACGATACTGATAGCAACTATCGACAATAATTTTTTCACCAATACTGATATTTCTGGGAATAAATTCGATTTATTTCCCACCATTTTCGTCACGAAGATATTTTGTACACGCAGTACAGTACAATTTATCATACCCGTTGTCTAAGACATACAAATAAAATGTTAATTTTGATATCCCGATGTATCATACAATATATAACAATATATAGCAATAACGATGTCGAAAATTTTTCTTGATATCGATATCGTATCAAATTACCGATATTGTTGCCCATCGTTATTAATCTCCGTGTAGATAATACATTTAAATAGGATTGCCAGATTTTAAAATCACCAAACCGGGACATCATATTATTAAATAACCTTTTTTTATTTTAAAAAATGAAAAACTAATACATTTTTTTTACATAAACTACATTCGTTTACATTTATAAGATATAAGCTAATTTTTATATTTTTCTGTAGAATGAATTTTTTTCAATACAGCTTTATTATTTTTAATTTTTTTGTAAAACTCATTACAAGTTAGACCAAAATTAATTTTACACACCATTAGACCTCGTACAATATTTTCATTCATCCTTCCTCTTTCGTCTGAACAAGCGTTATGCATAAGCGAAAAAATTCTGTCTACTGGAGCAGAAGTTCCTGTCATACAAAAGATATACTGTAAAATTAATTTTAGATTTGGAGTTAATATATGCTTTTCTTTGAAATGACAGAATAGCTGCACCCATTTTTCTTTTCTTGTAAATTAGAAATCAGATATTTTTATTGTTAATAGAAAATTGTAAATAAACGTTCAAAAATCGTGTTTATTTATTTTTCTTAATAATCAATAGAAGCGTTAAATATATTTATAAAGAATGGTTTGTACATAGAACAAATATTTTTACATAATTGTGAAAAATGATATTTACAAAGTAATAAATACGAACCCTGATAATAACAATTATATGTATTTGAATTTTTTTGCTTACATTTGAAAATGACTTGAACTGATGTATTTTTTAAAAATATATGAATATTGAACGGCGTTATGTATAGGCAATTGTGTTACATTTATGTATACAAACATTTAAATAGTAAAATTTAACAAAATAATGTAACAATATTAAAATTTAGGTAAAAAATTAAATAGAAATGTTATGTATTTAACAATAAGTGTCGAACAGACTTGGGTAAAATACTTTTTAAAAGTATTTAGAATAAATACTCGAATACTTACGAAAAATAGTATTCCGAATATGTATTCAAATACTTTATACAAATTGTATTCCGAATACAATATTTAGAATTTTTCAAAAGTATTCCGAATACTTTTAAAATACTTCTAGTTTTTCATACTATAAAAATTATATATATCATGAGAAATATTTGAAATTGTAGACTAAATATATGTTACTTTATTGCATTTTTATGTTGTATAATTGTTATAGATTATGATTTACAACACTAATAAAAATCTGATAAGAGCTTATATCTACAAGATATGACGAAGAAGTAATAAAATCGTTTAAGAAAAGAGATGATTTAATGTTTAAAAGGTATTCGAAATAATGTATTCAGAATACTCGTTATAAATATTCAAAATACTTTATTACATAATTTCAAAAAAAGTATTTAAAAAGTATTTGAAATACTTAAAAAGTATTCTGAATACAGTATTCCGAATATTGTATTCGGAATACTACCCAAGTCTGGTAATGAAAAGTTTTCATACGCAAAACTTAATATAGAACTTGATGCAAGTGATCCATATAACATTATACAACATTACATATTGTATTAAGAAAAAACTGGATTTATTAATAACATATATTGAATATATTCAATTATCAAAATGATAATAATACGAATAAAAGTGAAAATATTAAGGCTGTTTCGGCAATGATGTCAACACACATTAAACACGTTTTGAATTCAGTGAAAAACTGATTTTATATTATAACTTTGTATGACAATAATATTGATTTATTTAATTGTATAATACAAATCTCAGATAATAATGAGTTATTAAAAAAATATATGAAGATGAGAAAAAGCTCTTATTCAATTTTAAAAAGTAACAGTTATCAAATTTTTGTCAATAATTTACAAATATTCACCTCTCTCCATCTATTAAATTAATTACGTGATAATTAATTACTTATACACAGTAATAAATTATGTGATTTTTATTAGAAAAAAAATAGAAAAATAATGCAATTGAATATTTGTATTAATAGTCAAGTATTTATTTAATTATTTTAAATTATTAAATTTTTTTAAAATTTGATCTTTCCGGACTTGATGGAAGCAAAATTGTTTATAATATCATCAACTTCAATTGTTATGTGTTATTTTATTTTATATCGATAATAATGCCGAGTTTGTCAACCTTTCTTAGGACATCGTAAATTTTAAGTACGTTTCGATTAATTTTAAATTACTGAAGGAACGTTTTCCGGATGTAACAGTAACAGGCATGATTAGATACAAGCTGTATACAATTTCCAAAGTTGGACATGTTGGATCAAGTTTACATGATTTTATAACATTTATTGTATTTAAAAATATAGTATTATGTACATCTGATACTACTGCTTATACTTGATATTTAAAGAATTCCATTTCTTCAATGATTTCCAGACCTAGAATTTCGTAGTATTTTAATGCTAAGTCAAGATACATAAATATTCTACGAACATGATAATTTTTTAAACACAATTTTTTTTTTTTACTTATAAACACAATCAGTGGCGTAGTTACGGGGAGGGTGTCAGGGGTTTCCATCCCCCCCCAGATTTTTTTTTTTTAGGTATTTAATTATAATGTACCTATCTACACATTATAGTAAAATTATATTTTAATTTTACTATGATTCGGTATATAATAAAAATTGAGTAACAAAATAATTTTCATTAAAAACGGAATATTATAATAATACCATCATAAATTTAATATTATTAAATAGGAACTCATATTAAGATATACTAAGAACGTCGAAAACAAAGGTCTTAAACCCCCTCCCAATCAAAAAAAATGTATCTACGCCACTGAACACAATAATGCAACACTTAATATAGAAGTTTGACATTTTTAACACCAAAAAAATTATTAATTATAATAATTTAATTTCATAATTAATATATAAAAATACATTAAATGTTAAAAATGCATAATTCTCAGACATATTTGAATTACATAATTTAAAAATCCACGATAATGTTCCAATACAAAATATAATTAATTTATTAGATTTCGCACCCCAACAATGACAATACCAACAAATTTATATAAAAGTTAAATTAAAATAAAACAATTTACGGCTTTTACTATTATAATAACTTATTAAATCCAAATGTATACCTTATTTAGTGTCAATTTAATATCTTCTTATACGCAGTTCAAACATATGTATTATATATAACTTAGACAAATATAATAAGTTTAATATGTATAATAAACGTTAAATACTTCATCGATTCACAACAAATCATTTAATGTTTATAACGTACATTTTATTTCTTGTTTAATTGCTTACACTTGAACATTGGCTGTTTCTCGTGGTTTCGTGAAAAATGATATAATATCGATTGGCAATGGAAACACTATAGTAGAATTTTTCTCAGCTGATATTGTGTTCAAAGTCTAAAAAGAAAAAATAACACAATTATTATGAAGTAATATTTGTTTATTAAAAATAACACTTGAATTCGAATACGTCGACGTCAATGTTATGAAATATATCCGTCACACTTTCACATGATATAATAATTGATTTTTATTATTTTGTAACCAATCGAATATACAATATTCGACCATTATTATTTCATCAAATGTACGTGAATTTTATCATATACATGATTTGTTCAAAAAATGAATTAGTATATCAAGGACAACTGAAATTTTATAGCGTTCGATTTTCAATTTATCCCAATTCTCATTATATAACGTACGTCGCTTTTAAAGTACTTTTAAAGTACTTGCAGTAAACCTCGTTGATCACGTTTTACCATCATTGATTCAACAACGTCTACAGTGCGTTTGCTATTTTCATAGCTTCTATGTCGTGGATACAATTTATGATTTCTGATTCTATATAGATCTTCGCCTAACACGGTTGTGTATTGTTTTGATTGAAATACAAATAGTTTACATTATTAGAATTGACCTAATTATTTAAAAAATACACTTTTATGTAGCTTTTGAAGGAAACGACTTAAAATATTAACGTACATTATACTTGCAGTCAAAAAACCATTTTTAAAGGATCTTAGTCGATAAAACCTAGTTTTGGATAGTTTGTTTTAACCAGTTCGACATATATAGTACGTTTTCAACCATGTAAATCTATGAAAAAAAAATGTAAACTATACTGTAATTTCAAACCACTCGATCAGATCGAAACAATAAGTTCAAAATATGTTTATGTATAATGAATATCCTATTTTCATTATTTCTTTTTTTAAATGTTACTTAAATCACTCTTAACTTTGTATCGATAAAAATTAAAATCCACCATTTATTCAATTGCAATTACTTGAAGGTATCTGAGTTGCAGAGCAGCCGGAGAATCGCTTATGACTTCGGAAGCTTCCCGGAGTGCTCGTGATGCTTTTTGTTCACCTTCCGCCGCTATGACTTTCGCTCGAGCTTCCCGGGCAGCCTCTGCTTCAGCTGCCATAGCCCTCTGCAACTGCACCGGAAGCCGCACGTCCTTACTGTAAAAGTAAATCGCCATTGCATAATAATTAGTCACAATGTGTCGTGTATACTACACTAATGTATGATATAAATTGGTTCTCGTCACTAGCGGCTGACCAATACGTTAAACGTGAATTATTTTCACGGTTGATGACTTATGGATACATTGTATGACATACTAACTAAACTAATTTATAAAGTAAAAACAAATCATGAAGTTATTATTTGGAGATTAATAATCAACGAAATGGCGATCAAATATCGTGAATATAAAATATGTGAACACGGAACATAATTTGATTTTTAAAATATGTAAAATGTTAAATTAATATTTACAATCGTCAAATGACAATCAATAAGTACATGACAGACTGTACTCCTACTTAAAATTGTTAACTCGACTTTGAACCCAACTCAATTTTTCCGTAATAATAACATAAAATGCGTTACATATACATGATCTCACGTGAATTCAGAATAACTAGCCATTAGCCTCATTGCTGACTTTGCCGATGACAAAGCTATTATAAGCAATAATAATGATCCATCCATTGCTTCCTCGCATATTCAAGAATACCTATCCCTCCTCGAAAAATGGTATAAGGAGTGGGGTGTGAAAATAAACGAATCTAAATCTATACAATGTACCTTCACTCTTAGGAAGGGAATATGCCCACCTATTACTTTAAATGAGCAAATCTTGCCAACCGCGCAGAGCACTCGCTATCTAGGCATAATTATTGATCAACGCCTCACATGGTCTCCTCATCTTCGCAACAAACTTCTATCCTTAAACAATCGATTTCGTCTTCTCCGCTCTCTCCTAACCTCCAACCACATATAACTACCAATCAAGTTTCTAATATATAAACTTTATCTTAAACCAATGTGGACGTACGGAATTCAATTATGGGGCCCTGCAAAAATTTCAATCACTAACCGTATTCAACGCTTCCAATCCAAAGCGCTCCGAGCTATAACTAAAGCACCTTTTTACGTATCCAATCAGACCTTACATAACGATCTTGCCATCTCACCCGTCTGCGATGTAGCTAGAACTTTTTATAGATGATTTAACCTGCTAAAAACCACGATAATCCCCTAATCAAAGGACTTGCGTCGACAAACATACCCGACAATTCTAGGAAAAGACTAAAAAGGCGGTGGTGTCGGGACCTATTAATTTAATTAATTGCCTAATTTTATTATAATTATTGTTAACTCATAGAAATATATATAAATAGCTGACAAAGTGTCTTTATTGGAAGGCTTCTTAAATCGGTCCTTCTTCAATTAATTTTTTTTATTCACTTATCTATTTTACTTATTGTTCAATTTTATGTAACAGATTGTAAATAAAAAATTAAATATAAAAAAAAAAAAAAAATATTTATTTCAACAATCCTCGAAACGTATTTCTATGAAAAATATATGACTGCTAATAATCAACAACCATATTGTATGATCAATATTTGATACTATTTTTAATTCAAAAATATTTTGGTCATATATTAGACGAAATAAAAACGACACATACTGATAATATGAATCTAAAAGTATAGAACACAAGAAATATATCCAAAATACAAGAAAAAAACTCGAAATATACGTTTATATGTAAAATAAAATGTCAAGACTGACCCCTTGTGAAAGCATCAAACTTGTTTATTTCGTACTATGCTATTTTTGTGATTGTGCAAAACAAAAGTGCAAATGCTACAATTCCTCTGCCCCTATCATAACTATTTATCATATACTACCGACGGTATCCAAAAAAACTCACATTTCAACCCGTTCAACTTTGATACCCCACGATTCGGTGGCTTCGTCCAACAACACTTGCATGGTCTTTGATATAGCATCTCGGTCGCTGAGGATCTCGTGCAACGGTCTAGTTCCCAAGACGTTTCTAAGCGTGGTTTGAGCCAGCAACTTGGTGGACTGATGAGCGTTGGCCACATTCGCCACCGATATTGTAGCGTTGCACACCCGATAGTAAACCACAGCGTCTACGGAAACTGTCACGCTGTCTTTAGTCAATATCTATGATAGTTGCGACAGAAAAAAATTTGTTTTCAATTAGAAACATTGTGGAAATAATTCATGAGCACGAAAAATAACTGCAGCTAATAACAGTTTAACAAATTCAAATGAATATTTGAATAGTTGATAACAATGATAAAAGTTCTTGAGTTTCGGTCATTTTTGTAAAATTAATTATAACTTTTCAAGTTTCTATATTATTGTGCGCTTAATATATTCTGCTTTCTTAATTGTTTATTTAAGTGCTATTATATATGAAAGTGAGCATTTTGGATGTCGGCTTCGTTTTTCGGCAAGTAAAATATTGTCATTTACGCTGCCAATGTGGTTATATCTTATCTTAATTTAATATTATCTAAAGTTTATAAACAGCTGTTTATTATACCTCTACCCATAATATAACCGGAATATAAGGTACGCTCAAATGTCATATTAGTTAACGACTTTTCAAGTACCTTATACCCATCAACCCTATAAGTCATAACACGTTATACACCGTGTGCGCAGTGATTTTTATTTTCTCTATGACACAAAAAACATCTAGACCCGGTACCCCGATTTCAAATCAAAACTGTGCTAATAATAACAAGCACGGATCCTTCAAAAACGGTTCTACTATTTCAAATGAAGATATTATGACAGTTATTGTGTCTGTACAGACAACACAAACAGAACAATTTAATAAACTAGGTAAATCTATTTTGTCATTAGCTTCCGATATTTCAGCCTTAAAAACTGAAAACTCTTCATTACGCTCTGAAATAACTGCACTTAAAACTAAAGTATGTTATCTTGAAAAGAATCCTCCAATACATAATAATTGTAGCTCGGTTGTACAATTGTTACGTGAATCGAACGGCGTATTAGATGTGACAAAAATGTTCTTGTTTTTGGTATACCAGAATCTACTGCCGAAAATGGAGCTAAGAAGGCATTAGATGATACTGTTTCTTTGACTAATACATTAAGTAGTTTTTCACTACAGTTATCTCCAAATGCGAAATTGGTCAGACTAGGAGCTTAGCTGATGATATACTATCAAGCTATTTCTCTTTGTTACGTAATGATCTCCAAACTCCTATCAACTTTTGTATATCAAAAGACCGAACTTCGTTGGAGCGAGAGGTTTTACGTGTGGCCTATACTGAACTTGAACAGAGAAAACAGTCGGGAGAAACGAATATTAAAGACTAATTCATCAATAGTGTTCCATCAGTAGTCAAATACAAGTCAAAAAACCGGGACCATGGAAGCAGTATCAACCAACAATCAACATCAAATCAAACTTTATATCTCACATAACCCAACCATCTCCATTAGATTTGCATGAACATGTATATTTTTTTGATAATTATCCTTTTTGTATTAATGTCAAGTCTACTCTCAATAACATTATATCGGATTTTAACATTTTTAAATTTAATATGTCTCGTCCAAATAAATTATGTACAATTAACAATCATTTGTCTAATAACATTAATCTTGAGAATAGCAATAATGCCAAAGTTAAAACTTATAGATCTATTACTAATAATATAACTCGTAATCCTCCGTTTGGATTTTACCAAAATTGTCGTAGTCTTAGGACTAAATTGTTTACTCTTAATTGTAATTTAGCCAGTTTTAATTTTATATTTATTGTTCTAACGGAAACTTGGCTTAGTGGTGATATTTTTGATTCTGAGTTAGGCTTAGTTAATTATAATGTTTACAGATGTGATAGAAATAATTTAACAAGTACTTGTAATAGAGGTTAGTTAATAGTATCCTTATCGCTATACATAAAGACTATTCTTCACAAATTATTCCCATTAGTAATACAAGTATTGAACACCTTGTATTGTAAAGTATCGAACAACTTTATATAATTTTCAGTTATAATAATGAAAAGCTTATTGTTGGTAGTGAATATATACCTCCTTCCTCTCCAATTAAATTCTACGATAAGTATACATACACAATTGAGCATCTTGTTAGTAGTTATAAAACCCATATCTTTATTCTCTCTGATGATTTTAATCTACCTAATATTAATTGGTCTAATGATAACTATGGTATTTTGTACTCAATAACTACTGGTAACAGAACACATCCTATTCTTGAGACGTTTACATTCCTTAATTTATTTCAAGTTAATAATGTTTTAATCACTATAACTCAATGTTAGATCTTATATTTACAAATAAAAATATATTTAAAGTTAGTGCAGTATACGATCCAATCGTTCCTGAAGATCGGTATCACCCAGCATTAGCTATTGATTACCATATAACTAATTAAGCGCCGGAAAGTCATACTTCACAATCATATTTTAATTTTAGTAAAGCAGACTATTTAAGTATTTCAGATTTCATATATTTTAACTGGTTGGATACTATTTCTCAACTAGATGTAAGTTCGGCTTATATTCTTTATTTGATGCGTTACACTATTCTATTCTCAAATGGGTTCTAAGTATTAACTATAATAAATCTAATTTTCCTACGTGGTTTTCAAAGGACTTGATCAATATTGTACTACAAAAAAGAAAAGCCCATGCCACTTTTAAGTCAACACATAATTCACTATATTATCGTTAGTTTTTTCTACTACGAGTACGTTCACAATATAAGTTTATGTCAAAACAATGTTATAAAAATTTTATTGAACGTACTGAATGTACTAATCCAAAAAAGTTTTGGAACTTTGTTAGAAAGAATAAATCATATCAGGCTATTCCTTAAGTAGTTACATTAAATGAAGTTTCTAGTACTAATGATAAAGATACTGCTAATCTGTTTTTAAAACATTATTCACCAGTTTTATACAAACTTGGCTTGCAAACTTTAGCTGACAGAAGACTTGAAGCTAGTTTGACTTTTCTAAGAAGTCTTATTGATGGACTAATAGATTCTCCTGAACTATTAACACAAATTAATTTCAAAGTACCATCCTTTCACTTCCATAACAATTAACCATTTTTCTTACCAAAATGTAACACCAAATACGCAAAAAATCAGCCATTACACCTTATGAGTTTAGCCAAAAAGGACCCATCAACTCTAATTTAAAAATATCCTCTACAAATTATATATGTTATCAATATTATATTAAATTAGACACTTCCTGTTTTATTTTATAAATAAATAAATATCAAAACATACACAAAATATGCGTTCGTTAGGATTATGCTTTTATTTTGCTTGAAAGTGATAGACGAACAAAGCAGTAGACTCGTATCAATTAATCAACATTTATCATAGGTGGTAATCATATTTTTTATTTTATTATTAAAATAAAACTGTATTCTATTAATCTTTTGAAATTTTTTTGTACACTGTAGGACACTAACATTTTAGCGTCATAAAAAACAGTTAGTTAAAATTTCATAAATATTAAAGTAATGAAATTGTTTTAATTTACCTATAATTAAAATACTTGACGTTCGGCTTACTGAAGACATTTTCATGATGGCGATACTAGTAGTACATACATATTCATGACTGAAGTGGCATTCATAAACGTTTTGAAATTCTAAAAGTGCTTACTTTATCATTTGCTGCTTTTAGATTCTGAACGGAGTGAAGAATGTATTGATTTTACAATGATGTGTGTTTTTTTTTTTTTTTTTTTTTTTTTTTTTGTGTCTGTCGACACGTTTTGGGGCAGTAAAAATGCTTCGATTGCCTTATGTAGCAACTTTTCTGAAAGGAAAGTGAATCTATTTGGTACTTTGGGGGGTCAAAAGTTAAAAATTTCCAATATTTTTTAAATGCGACGGGAAAAACTATAAAAAAATTTGGGGAAAAACGGGAGTTTTTACGCAAAACCAGTTTTTGACATAATCAAATTTTTTATTTTGCTATAACTCAAAAACTAATCGATGTAAATACTTGAAATTTTCACCAAATGTTTAGATTAGCGTTCTCTATACACCATTAAATTTTCAAAGTATTTTGACTTTTATTAAGCTATTTATAGACAATTGAAATTTTCAATATTTTTAAGTATTTTTTTTTTAAATAACGATAAAATTTTTTTGGCTGCCTAGAAAATCTTGAAAATTTAATACAAGGTTTCTTATAAGTTGTTCCTTAACTGATAAAAAAAAATCTAAAATCGTAAGTCACAATTTTTTTTTATAAGTGCTCAAAGTTACAATTTATACGAAATATGTAAAAATCACGATAATTTGCAAGTTTTTTTGTAGTTAAAAATTCATAAAATTTTTCTGTTCATACTTAAGGTTCAAAATTTTAACACGAGGTTATGTATAAGCTACTCTTCAAAAATCTTTAAAAAAATTTCTACCGGAATTAGAGGAAAAAATTTTATGACTGTTTGAAATTTAAATATTTACGAAATTGCATAAAATAGCGATTTATTCTCAAACGATTTTAAATATTTTTTATAATTCAAAAAGTATAAGTCACAGATTTTTGAAATTTCTACCAGCTGTTAAGATTGGTATTTCCTTTATGTCATATTTTTTTCAAAATATTATATTGATTTTTAAGCCACTTATAGGCATTTAAAATATTCGATTTTTTTACATTTTTTTTTTATAATCGGTGATAAAAAAAATTTGGCTCGTACAAAATACTTGAAAATTTAATAGAAGATTCCACAGAAGTAGTTCTTAAAGTCATTCAAAAATTATTAAAATCCATAGGCACAATTTTTTTTTATAAGCGTTTGAACAGCGAATATTGCCAAAAAATTACATGTAAAATATAATATACTGTATAATATTCTAGACTGACAAAGATATCGGTTTTTTTTAAAATGCTCTAACTCAAAAATGAAAAATCGCAACAACTTGAAATTTTCACCAAATCTTTATATTGACGTTCTCTATACATGGTTAAGATTTCAAAGTATTTTGACATATTTTGACTTATTTATAGACAATTTATATTTTCGATTTTTGTTAAATTTTTGTTTTTAAACATCTATAAAATTTAATTGATTGAGCGAAAACTCTTGAAAATTTTATACTAGGTTTATAATAAGTTAAACTTATCGTAACTAAAAAATATCGGTGATCGGTTAACTCAATTTTTTTTTATAAGCCCTTAATTCTCAAATTTGTATAAAATGTGTAAAAATCACGATAATTTGCATGTTATTTTGTAGATAAAAATTCACAAAATTTTTTTTGTTCATACTTAAGGTTCAAAATTTTAACACTAGGTTATCTATGAGCTACTCTTCAAAAATCTTTAAAAAAATTTCTACCGGACTAAGAGGAAAAAATTGTACGGCTGTTTGAAATTTAAATATTTAAGAAATTGCATAAAATAGCGATTTATTCTCAGACGATTTTAAATATTTGTTATAATTCAAAAAGTATAAGTCGCAGATTTTTGAAATTTCTACCAGCTGTTAAGATTGGTATTTCTTTTATGCAATATTTTTTTCAAAATATTATATTGATTTTTAAGCCACTTATAGTCATTTAAAATATTCGATTTTTTTACATTTTATTTTTATAATCGGTGATAAAAAAAATTTGGCTTCTACAAAATACTTGAAAATTTAATCGAAGATTCCACAGAAGTAGTTCTTAATGTCATTCAAAAATTATTAAAATCCATAGGCACAATTTTTTTTTATAAGCGTTTGAACATCGAATATTGACATAAAATTACATGTAAAATATAATATAATGTAGAATGTTCTAGACTGACAAATGATATCGGTTTTTTTAAAATGCCCTAACTCAAAAACGAAAAACCGCAACAACTTGAAATTATCATTAAATCTTTATATTGACGTTTTCTATACATGGTTAAAATTTCAAAGTATTTTGACATATTTTTACTTATTTATAGACAATTTAAATTTTCGGTTTTTCTAAATTTTTCGTTTAAAAATAAAATATACTTATATAATATTTATAAATAACATTGTATTATATTCTAGACTAACATATGAACTCCGTTCAGAATCGTTATTCGTATACAATGATATCTATCATTGCATTCAAATTTAACAAATCCATTATAATAATGACCTATCCTATAAGCGAGGTGCACTCCACCCCTAACTGTACAGCAGAACGAGGCCCATCCGGTTCTTTTTTTTCTTATTTCCACGAATATTTTATATGAATATTTTAATAACTTTAGTTTTTAATATCTACTTTAGAATCAAAAAATCGAATAAAGTCGGTAAAATTTTCTGAACCCACCTAATACCATAAACTTACGTGTATAAAACATACAAACTGAATTTATCCGTTCGTATTTTTTTTCAAGGTCAAAAGGTGACAAAGCCAGTAATTATTTTTATAAATGCTCTACACGGTATATACCGCTCATCTATAATTTGATATTTTTATTTTCGATTAAATATTTGTTTTCCTAGCTTTTATTTTGTATTTAATTTAATTCAGAAAATTCAAGCATTATTTTTAACATATTTCAAATCATACAAAGATCAACCACAATTTTAATAATAAAAATAACTATAACACATATTATACTGGTAATCGTGAGTTAGACGAAAATCGAAAATTTAAAAAAAGGATTACATCCTAATATTACAAAACAAAACAAATTATTTAGTTACGAAAATCCTGAACCAAATTTAACTAAATCTTGAACACAAAAGTTTTTGTTGAATGTTCCCGTGCGATTAGGTATAATAATTATTGTTATACGCGCCCCTTCTCACCACGAACAGAAAAAAATGTGATACGAGATATCCTGAAGAGCAATTGGAACATTTCAGTGAAAAATATGCAATTATTTTGCTGTGAAATTCAAACAACCAATAATACACGCTTTTGTTTATACACATAGTACGTTGAACGTTACGATGGTTATCCACACGCGAATATTCTGCCGTCAATTATAAACACTACGAAATCACATATTTTTCATGTTTTTCAGTACTTTATTCAAGGTTAACTCCTCTTAGTTTGCTTGTGTACAAACGTGTATACGTTTCCGTTATTACAAACATAGATCACCGTTTGCCGTTTTTAAGCACGCACACGCACGAGGAATCATATGCTATAGATGTTTAATTATCCTAATACCTAAGTGGGGAACGCCTAATCTACTGATCCACTACCTACTACTCTCTAAGGTAACAGAAAAAAGACATTTTAAATACCTCATATATTAATTATTGTATTTAATGTCTTTAATATTTAATGTTTAATGCCAGTGCAGACTGGACGACCGGGATACCAGGAAATCTCCCGGTGGGCCGCTGATTTTATAAAATATATATTTATTAATATTATTATTGTGAAATTATAAATTTAAATACTATCCAATAATTAAAAAGTTTAAAATTATATACCTACATAAAAATTACATGATTTTATACAAATATACAATCGTTATTTTATTTTGTTGTATAATAATTAATATTTAAAAATTTAAAAGATAAATTGTTTTTGTGTGTGTATGTGCGTGTATGTATAAAAGGCCGTTATTCTACTAAGGGCCTGTAAAATTATGATTTATAAATATAAGACTAGAGGTATACAAAAGTGTTAATATGTTGCGTATATATAGGTGGATCATCGTGTTTCCTTATTTTTCTATACAGTTACTAACCAAAAATTGGAAAACACGATGGTCCACTCTATATAATACTATTACAAAATGTAATCAGTGTCGTGGGAACCGGTCATTGAAATATGCGAAATTTGGACAACATTCTAAGATTTTTAGTATAAAATATTATGTCAATTTTACAAACAATTTATTCGTTCAATAAACAATTTAATCAAATTACTGAAAACCAAATTATCATTTTAATAAATTAGATTTGTAAAATCAACAAAACATATATTTCTCTATTTATTAATTTAATACAATTTCTATTAACATAATATTTTTTTTATTACCTTGACAATTTATTTTTTCTTATTAATAAAGACGTTTTATTAAAGATTGATAAATATCATTTATTAAAATTGATCGTTATTTTTCGTTGAGTGTACATATACATATACATAAATATAAATACCTCCTGCGGTGGCACATCGTAGGTGCGCGTTCTCAAATCAACACGAGCGTAGTTGTCGATGCAGGGCAAGATGAAAAATATACCTGAGACAAAAAAAAATACTTTTTGTAATAATAGTTTTCTTCTGATAAAATACATTCGAGAGCGCAACCATACAGTGTTTACTCACCGGGCCCTTTCGCTCCACCAGCTAGCAAACGCCCCAAACGGAATATCACGGCCCTTTCGTACTCTTGAACCACCTGTTAATATAATACGTGAAACATAAATAACAACAATGTTATGGTAGTCCTCAGTGACAAGGGAAGTGGGAGGGATGCGGCGGCTACAGGCGTTGTTAATGGATCTCATTACGGTGGTGGATCATTTGAAATACTTACTTTGAAGCAGACGAACAACGAAAACGGAAACGTTAAGGCGACGAGCACCCAAACACAACCAATCAAAAATTTACCGCATACGCCTGGGTCGCTAGGCGCACTATCTTCGGCTGGAACACAAAACGAAAAACAAATTCGGTGAAAAGCGTTTTAAAAAAAAAAAAACAAAACGCAGACCAGTCGATGTCCTTAGAATCGATCACGTGTGAAAATTATTGTACTCAATTTTCAACTATACATCTTTTATAACGCCATTCCACGCTTTCTTACGGTTATGAACACTTTACCGAGGTATTTTTTGATATCGTCAAAATGAAATAAATAAAATCGATGTGCACGCATTGAAGTTACACAAATACGCGCTAACAAAATGTGTTTCGAGCCGCAACGGTGGAAACCTTAAAAATCACAGTATAATGTAATTATATAAATAATAGTTAGGATTGATTATTCTAAGAAATAATAAAAAATAATTTGCGTCCAAAATTTAAACAAGTTTACATGTTTACATACAAGTAACATACGTTAATGTAACAGGACCGCCATTTCGAATATATACTCACTTGGCTTTCTAAACACTTAGTAAAAGGGTCCGGACAATATAAGAAGTCGATCAAAACATTCAATACTAATATTTTATAACAGTCGAATGTCGATCATTATAAAATATACTTATAAATCCAATATTTTTAATAATCTCTAAGGTTATTAATTCGTAACTTCATTCGTTATTATGTACCTATTGAACTTTTTTTTAACCTACATAACAGAGACTCTGTTTTCGCATTATTAACTAATACCTCACTATGTATCATTTATTTAACAAAAGTCCAATTCATTAGAATAATTGTTTTCCCGTGGTATACAAGTTAAAAATATTTAAACAGAGCAATATTATCTCAAATAGTAGCTTTTACATTTTTTTTAATTACAAACATCTAAATTATTCATTTACGGTTGACCCGCCGTGGAAGAGCAATATAGATACGGAATCGGTTCTTTTAAATTTTTACATTAAAAATAATCGATCTATTTAACATTTGAATTTTTTTTACTGTACTATACTAAAAATACACGATGTAGCAGTAGATATTGTATTAGTATACGTATAAAAGTGCCTTAAAAAATTGTACGAGTAAAATAATTACATAAAAAACACTAACTTCAAGGCTTTATGTTGCTAAGGCATTAATGACGTCATTGTTATTGTGCATTGCACAAACGTGATAAAATGATTAAGTTTAATTAATTGAAAAAAAAATTAAAAAATTCTAGGGTTCTGCTACTGTATAGTTTATCATTTGATTTGTGTCAGCTGTGTAATTATATTATCATTGTCCAAACGTATAGTTTTATGTTTTAATTAATAAAAAAAAGCAATATAACATGATATCACTGACGACTTTAATATTAAATTAATTTTAAATCAACAATGTAAGTAATACTTCGATGATTATTGTGATCAGCTACCACGTACATCAATGTTAACTGCAGTATAACTATCTACTATTTCTGTTCACACATTAACGTGTTTTTTAATACGTTTTATTGTTCCGACAATAAACTTATCGAAAAATATCACAAATCAATAACAAAATGCGAACTCGATGATAATATTACATGACATAGATGAGATTTCCTTGCGAATCCAAAATTAGTGGGTTTTTAATCTAAAATGTGATATAAAAAGAAATTGCAACATACACCGACTTATGTTAGGTAGTCGAACAATATTCATAACAAAAAGATTAACAGTTAGGTTATTTTTTGAAAATAACGATCGAGCTTATTGATCCAAAACAATTTGTATAATCTATTCAAAATAATAAATTTACGAATATACTACGTATTACTCTTATATGAAATTGGCTCAGCAAAGGTGTCTTTGAATATATCTCGTAGTGTTGCAAAAATCACAATCATTATTGTGTTTTTATTTTTTTTTTATTTAAAGAGCTTCCAGTAGTAACTATTACAGCTCAACAATTAATATAAAGTATACAAAATAATATATCTAGTATTGATACAAGTGAAGGTCAAACGGACATAATATATAACATAATTAATAATAAAGGTATTGTACAAAAATGAAATAATAATTGAAGCGGATTAGCATTATCGGCTTGAGTAATATAGTGATTATTTAATTATAATTATTTAGATTATTATTAAATGAGTAGGTAATACGAATTACTGACGAATATAATTATGGGGAAATTATGTCTATAGCAATCAATGAATTAAGTACGGATGATAGGAGGGAAATGAGGGGACTTATTAATGAATTTAAACTCATAATGAAACTTGATAGGATTTGGCGATATGATCCGGTTGTGAAATTTGATTCCTGGTGGCTTCTGCATAAGATTTGTATGTGGCTTGATGAAAATTGGAAGTCGGAGTTTTGACAGGAGTGACTCTCGGATATGCTTTTTTGAAAGCGGCCTTAAATACTGAACAACCCTTAAAATTGGCAATGTGATCTTTGGAGCACAAGGCGCATTTGGTAGGACTGCTGCGATCTTTGGTGCAATCTTCCGTGAAATGGTCTTCGCCACATTTGACGCATCTCGAATTGTAATGACAATTGTTTTTTGTGTGTTTTTTATGCTTGGCACTGGAAACATTGAGGATGGCCAATTTTCTTGGAGTGTGGTTTCTCGATGGAAACCTTTGTGTTGAGTTGCGAAGAAATGCTAAGAATGTCATTATTATTGTCTTGAGGTAGAATCTCAACAAAGAATAAAGGAAGAGGAACTCGGTCTTTGTTTTTGGCGTTGTGAACATATTTCACATTGTGCCCTAAATCGGCTAAGCCGTTAATTATATCCGTCACTAACGTGGAGTGGTGCAGGTTTCTGATGACACATCTATAGGTGCAGAGATGACGGAGAGTATATGTATAGAAACTAGCGTCAGTTTGATGTAAATAGTCCAAAATACTATTATAGTCTAGGCGACTTAATGGTTGAATCTTAAGATAAGACGAAAGTGCTCTGCAAGTAAAACTATTCGGGCTGGTGATATTGATCAGGGTGGTTTTGAAGGCAGAAAAATTCACAATGTTTTTAACAAAGATAGGTGGGATAGAAGGGTCCCTGACATAGTTGGTGTGAGGTTTGTTCGCTGGAGGATCGACTAGTGAGTTGGAAGCGAAGGTGGCAGCATCTACTTGGTCAATGGAATCATTTACGGCGAGAGCGGCAAAACGATTTGGTGATATAAAAATTTTTGATTTTTTGTCAGTTACACTCGGTGACAGTGACGAACTAGACAAATTCCTCTTGGACGTTTTTGACTTACGTGACGAATTATTGTGTTTTATAGATGATTAATGATTTTTTCTATGAATTTATTCCTATCTAAACTTTTTCTAATATTTCCATATGTTTTAGTAAATAGTAATAAATACCACGTCCCTGAACTTGGCCCACCCACTTACCAATTAGTTTAAAATATCTATACCAACAGTTAGCAAATTGTTAGCAAATTGATTTTTAGAATTAGAAATTTATCCAGTTTTTTTTTACAATAAATTTATGTTTGGGTGGGCTAAGTTCAAACAACCCACCCACTTTGCGATATCACCATGAAATATAATTATGTATTATATATTTGTAATTATATTAATATTAGTATTAGAGAGTTTTAAAAAGTGGGGTAAAATTAAATGTCGACAAAGTTCTTAAACAAAAAAATCACGAAAAATAATTTATAGCATAAGAATAGATATAATTATTACATAACAGTGTGTTAGTACAAGGCAAGAAAGGAACGGGATGGAAAATAAAACTTTTCCGTTTATGTATAATAATAGAATAATAATACTAATAATTTATTTATCGTTAAAATGAATAAACAACAACACTCCAATGGGTGAAAGTACAGTAAATAATTATAATAAATGATGAGTAGTACTTTTGAGTAGTATTTACTGATGATAATGTACATGAATTATTTAACTTGTAAATACATGATAAAATGTGACACAAAAATTGAAAAAAAATCGAAACTAGTTGTTTGATTGCATAATAATAGTAGACGCCACACAAGTCTATTAATGAAATAATTTTTATTTAACTGTAGTATCGCAAAAGGAGGATTTTTCTAAAATTAAAGGAGAGTGTATTGAGACCAATTTTCTGTGATTGTTCAGGGCGACCAATTTTTCCATTTAAGATTTTGTGAAAAAAGGTAGCATTTAAAACTAACCATTTGGTATTCAACGATTTTAAAACCGCAAGGTTTTCAATAATGTCCGTATTTTGGTGAACTATGTGAGTGTTATAAGCATAAACTTGTAGAAAGTTTCTTTGGACCTTTCCTAGTTTATTATTTAAATATATTCGATTAGGATTCTATAATACCGTACCGGTTTTGAAAAACGATATTACTAAACAACAATATAGAACTGAAGACTGTACTGTAAGACATAAAGAATCATTAAAGTCATAGCATGTACGTTTGATAAACTCAAGGATTTTTTCAATAAATTATATATGTGCATTAACAAACAAATCGGCTGTCAGGATAATACCTAGGTCTTATACTTCAGGGATTGGCAAACTTTTTCACTTACGGGGGCTATATTATTTTTATTGATTTTTCATTAAGAGTAACACAAAAAATTAAAATAAACATTATTAAAAATACAATTTTAACATATAGTATAAAAATATGTATGGATAGCAAAAATCATTGTATTACGAGTTTCACATTGAAAATTTGTCCTTATTAACTAATTTCAAATAAAATACTATCGTAACATTTAAAAAAATATCATTTAATTCTTAGGTACAAAATAATATAAATATTAATTTTCTTAAGTAATTTTTGAGGCTGAATTTTTCCCGCTAATTCGTTTATATCCGCTTTCATGTTAGATATTAATATTCTTAAGACTGCATTCACATATTTATTGCTTAATCGTATACAATATTTATTTTTTTCAAATTTAAGTATTAACAATTTAAGATAAGCTATTTGTAAAAGTAAAATAGTCACGTTTTGTTTTATTTATTACTATTTAAGCTATAAAATTAAAACTTTAAACACCATGATAAATATTCGGAGGACCGCAGAAAAAAGTTCCGCAGGTTTTCGGTGCTTGCTGTACTTGATTAACGGTATGGAGGTAAATCTAAATAATATTTAGAGTTAAAATAGAATTTAGAGCGATTGAAGAAAATGTGAGCATAATGAGCATATTTAGATGTATTAAGAAATATACCATTTAATAAGCACCACATTGCAAATTTATCTGAATCATGTTGTAGGGAAATTATATCATCAATTGAATAGATGGGCATGTATATTTTCATATTATCCGCAATAAACAGCAATTAAAGAGTGGATTTAAGTATAATACATATGAATCATAATGCGACTATAGTTCGCCTAAACGGAATTAAACTACCCAAAACACTAGATCTAAAACCGTATATTTTCATTAGTTTTAATTTAAAACAATATACTCGTATAATTTTAAAATGTATTCGATAAGTTCATATTCATATATATTTTTACGTAAAATTAGGCATTTCAGCTTACTCAAAACTTTCTACTTCGTTTTAGTACGATCCACTGTGGACTTATTTCGAGTAAAATTCATAACACCTACAAGTCTAACGCGTGTACCTAAACCTGCACCCACTTAATTAATTTATTATATTTATCCTTTGTACACCTAATCCTAATATACAACCAGTGTATCCTGCATCACAAAATTTCATTATGGAAATTTGCTTACGCTCATGATGATATTAAGCATTTTTTGTGTACGATGTACATTCTACATTAATATTCATAATATTATCACTCGGTTATGTCACTTTGTCAGTCACGTTTCAATGCAAATAAGCCTATAGATATCGCATTCCCAAGCTATGGTAAAGTAATTAAACGTCATCTAATTAAAAACTGTTTACGCCTCAGCTAGAATATAAATCAACCTTGACAAATGATCTTGGAGAACGTTATTGAAAATCAATTGGGCATCTCGATTATTCGTGTCAATGATGGTGATTTTTCAATTAATTGGACATAATATTATAATAAACAAGACACGATCAATATGACTGAAGCACCATTTACAAATTCATTATCTTGTACACCTCATAAAGTATTTTGTGTTCACAAAAATCAATACGTTAATTAATTACGTTTACCCTGAAATATATATGTCACGGTATATTGCATGTAGTTTATTCGAAACCAATACGATTTTATTATCAATTTGGCTAATACGGGAAATTATTTATCAACTGATATTATTTCAAACGAATATTGGAACAAAAAATTAAGTAAATCCTATAAATTATAACGTCACTTACCCACGAGTTGGTTACAACATGTCTATATTTTGAATGAAAATTATAAAATTCAGAAGATTTAACAGTTTGTTCAAAATTAACTTAAAATACAAGTTTACGTTCATCGTATTCTTAATTATATTAACCTAATAGCAATCAAAATAAGTGCTTAAATGTAAAATGTATGCTGTATAAACTCTACGTAAAAGCTTTAGAACATATGAAAGCGATATAAACAAAAACTTTACAGTATTAATACAATTGTTTAGTACACGTCTAGCGAAACATATCAATTTCCATTTTTATTTCTTTTGAACTATCGATGATGGTTCATTAAACTAGATTTGTTGGCGTGTTTCATTTCAAACATTAACGCTCGTCAATAGTTTGACGTTTTAATAGCGGTAACGATCACAATTAACACTCGACCATAGTTATGCAGACGTTTATTGTTTAATGACCGCTCTTAAATCATCTCGTTTTCATGTACGACCAACCGATATCTGGCTGCATTTCCATTTCTGGTACTCTGCATTCATTTATAACACTTACATACATTTCTTTATTTAAACTCTCGTATATTCTTAGAAAATTGCATTCACAGTGCGCGTCAACGTTCATATTTTAACATCACTTTGGTTTTCATTCGGTAATAAGCTCATTATACAATGTCAGAAGTATTTTTAAAACTACCTACTCGAATAATTGCATTATGTATTCATTACATCCGTTTCCTATCGTTTTCAATCTAACGTTGAAAATCTGTCATTGTATATTCTAGCGGTAAATTTACTGCTACGATTCGCTTGCACAGTAAATAAACGCCGCAGTCAGTAAAATATATCATTTATCTTTTCCGTAACTTTTTTTCGTCATATTAAAAATAAAAACATACTTTTTATTTTATACAATTAAATTTAACAGATCTCAAAAAAAAAAAAGATATTGCTTTATCGTTTTTTCAGTCGCAAAAATTTTACGCGTCGGCATAATTTTATAATTTAATTTTATTGTGTCAGTCCGTAGCAAGGTCGTAAACGTGAGGTCAGTGATTATAAATAGTGCATTTACTACAAAAATATGATTATGGATAACTGTATATTTTTCTTCGATGTTTTACGTGATAAGATGCATAGCAGTAAATAAAAACAAAAACCATTTATTAAATTATAGATCAAGACACAAAGTTTATTCATTATCGTAAGTAATATTTCAATAATAAATAATTTAAGAAACACGCATCTATAGACGAAGACGAGTTAACACATTTTCTTGAAACATAGATTATTATTTATTTCATCAGGCGCGTAGCCAGAGGGGAAGGGAGGGTTATAGCAGGTCCTATTTTTTAGTGAACCCTAACACAAAGTGTACAGTCCGAAATCGGAAGTGTGCACTACACATTCAAGAAATGTGTACTTACTACTAAATACTAACAAATAAGACTACTATGAAGGTATTATTCAGGAATCCAGTTAAAGCAAAATAACTAGTGAGGATTTAAATATATCTATTAAATTTTAAATTATATAACCCAAATTAAAATAAATAATTATTAATAGTTATCAGATTTATACTAGACATAAGTATATTTTTAGTTTAAAAAATAGTAAATTGGTAGCTATTTAATTACGTATAATGTGCAATTTGATTAATAAAAAAGAACTACATATTACTAAAAATTATAACTGATATTATATTAAAAATTATAACCGTATGGAAGTGGGGTAGAGGGGAGCTCTGTATCATATCATTGTACATTATGTTATCAACATCTAAATATTACAATACGAATGCAATTACAAGTATTTATATAAATTTACGATTATTTGATTACACTGTAAACAGATTGTATGCGCCTGTCTATGTACAGTATTATTTTCCCGTACGACTGTCTAAGGAATCTACTGATACAAGCGTTGGGGCCGAACGATCAGTTCGTATGAAGAACACGCACGATACACAAGTCAATCTAGTTCTTACAAAGTATTCGAGTTGTCATACAGAGCATTTCAGAGCATTAATATACTTACTACATTTATTATACAGAGCTATTCAGAAATGTATTATATTATAATTATTATTGTACTTCGTCAGAGTTTTTCGTATCAAATTTATCGTAAAGTTAAAAATGAAATAATATTTATTTTTATTTTGTAAATGGACACACGAGATTCAAAAATGTGTAATACCAACTTTTATGAAAAATAGGAGCTGGGTAATAGGTGTAGAAGTTCCTCCCACCTGACCGTGTCATATTAATGTCTTACAAAGGTAAAGATTCATCATGAACCATGATGTACACATATTTATCACGACGAAATATATATATATATATATATATATATATATATATATATATATATATTATAAATAAATATATAATATTACAGTAACAATAATGTGCTTGTATGATTGTACAATAAAGTACACGTAAAGCTATTAATTGTTTGTGTATTATTTTTAATAACGCACTTTTTATGAAATCCCTAGCTACGCGCTTGCCCAATGAGGTTTTCGATCAATATGACTTCGGACAGTGCGGGTGACTACTTTTTTCCTGATCATTGGATA
This sequence comes from Sipha maydis, assembly GCA_034509805.1. NCBI lineage: Eukaryota > Metazoa > Arthropoda > Insecta > Hemiptera > Aphididae > Sipha > Sipha maydis. The sequence goes on from JASXSY010000334.1 coordinate 59,579, forward strand.
TGTACAACAGCGGCTACATCAAATGTATATTTACATTATTTGTAGTGTATTCCGTATTTTTTATCTATTTTTTTTTTATGTACAGCTATTGCTTAGCGCGTACGTTTAACATTTCTACCACGTATTGATTTTTTATCTATGGGAACAAATTTAATCGAACCAACAACATTTCGACAAAGTCTTTTAAAAACACGGTTTTAAATTAGTTCCAATCGGAGAGTACGTCCATTATGATTATATCCAACTACTACACTATTACATATTATTCAACACGTTGTACGAACTCGATTTTTAGTTGATCGAACAAATCGCCAACGGGTATTATTTTTCGTATCTATACAATTCGAATCGATTATAAATCGGATACAACTTTGAGCCCAAACATATTCCTGGCAATTGGGCAATTGGAATGGGAGGACTTAATTTTCCTTCTGATATACCCTCGATAGTAAGTTGGCGCCTATCCCTCTTTTATTCCATCAATTATAATATATACCCAATCCATTTCCAACATTGTTCTACATTTGATGTACAAGTAGTACACTTATATTTTTTTTTTTTTTTTAAAGAAAAAAATTCGAACCTAAACCGTTTTTTAATTAAATATTTTCGTCACACGTATGTATATTTATACTTCAACCGCACGTTTTCGTATGTACTTAAGAATATTAATTAGTAATGTAACAGTCAAGGCCGTATTCGAAGGAAGATCCAGTTGGTCAAGACCCCTTCCGCAAAATAGCTGTAAGAATTGTTGTTATTTTATATTGAAAAATGTATTTAGGTTAAAACGCGTATTCAAGAAATGCTATTCACCCGGTTGAATTCAATTTTTTAGTCTAATAATTCAAATATTCCATTAACATATAATTTTGTAGTTAATATATAACTGTAGTGTTATTATTTAGTTATTAATGAAAATCATAACGTTCCTTTGATTATCTTTTTATGCATTCATCCCTATGCTCATGTCTGCTTATTAAGAAACCTTCCATAGGTAACTTCACACCTCCACCACTGACAGTCAAAATATACGCGCGCGAACAATATTAACATAAGTTACCTAAGTATCTTATAATGACGTTTTTGTTTTTCTTTCCGTGATTTTTTTGATTTTAGAAATCAGTAAATGATAATATATATTTATTTCATACGCATTAGGCATCAATGAAATCCACCTTGGCGATATAAACAAAATAAATGAAGATCGTAGTTTCAATGTGTGTATTCCTATAAAACAATAACCGTTTTCTGAACCGTACATTTACCGTAAATGTGTTTGAGTTAATCTCTTTGTGAACACTGTAAAATTTTCTACGTACTTTAATAATTGTTATAAGGTATGAAAAAAAAAAATGAAAAAAATGAAACTTATACGTAAGGAATTTTTGTCGTCTCAGAGCTCGGGATTTCGTACCTATAAACTGAATCAACAGGGTTGAATATGAACTCTGTCGAATTATAATACACGTTTTCTACTAATCCATTATAAAACGTTGTGGTAAGTTCCGTTTTTGGCGAAAAATCGAATTGATCTTGTAGACAAAAGACCATGAGACTATAGTTCCAATATTATATCGTCTATTAGTCAATTAATTCATGAAAAATCCTACTTATTACGAAACTTTATTCCACGGGTAATAATATTCTGAATATCGTTTAAAACGCGGTTAAATTTTTATCGGACGTTTTCAAGTCGAAGGACTTAATAATCTGCAATAACGCGGGACACAACTGACCTCCGATTATCCGATGTCTCTGGTCCATGGCAGGCCTGGACGTGTCTACGTGATTGGCCAAGTCGATGACTTCGGTCGAATCGGCGTTCTGCATGTTTCCGCGGAGCAAACGACGACGAAAACGTTCGCACCCTGCAAGATTATCGCACAACTTGAAGCTAGACGGTGTGGCTCACGCACAGTGTTGCCAAATCCCGAAATTCCGGCGACCTTACGGAATGCCGCTCTGGTACCGGGAAAGCTTGAATCTCACGAGCGACGTTCCTTCCGCGGCGGCTGGCTCGAAGGGACTCAGCGCCACCACAGCGACTCTTGGCGCCACGACGATTTGTGGCGGCGGCGGGTCGTGCAACGTGATCGACGGAGAATAATTGATCCAAAACACGGATGTGTGATCGTAACGACGACGCGGAAATAATGCCTGCACGGGGCTTCCGAGTAGTACTATACGGTCAAATGTATTATAATGTAAAAAAAAATGTAATAATAGCATAACGTATACGCCACGGTATATGTGCACCGTAATGACCCGAAACGCCCACCGCCTTCGCATGAGTTTTTTTACCCTTTTTCGTCCTACGGGTATTGATAGCGACTAAAATATTTATCGTTTACGGCAACCCAAGTACATAGAAATAAAGACTTAACGAATATCTCTCTCTACGAACCAAAAAACTATATCGCAGCAAAAATATATGTATTCCAATGTATTTTGACATGTCTATAACGGACTCTTTCTATTACGGACCCGGACATTAATATTTTACCCTCGTGATTTGATAACGGACAAAAATCTTAGTTTAAATCCAAATGTTTCATCGCATGAATGATTTTAAATGACTTTCATCCTGAATTAAATCCCGTGAAAGCCCATGATGAGACGAATAAGATGCAGACTAACTAGAAAATTCTGAAATTAAGGCGTTTGAAAATTATTCAAAACCTCTTAAACAATTTATTTGTCTGAAAATGTTTTATTTAAAAAAAAAAAAAAGGTGATGAAAAATGGTTTTCAAACGTGAGTGAATTAAATAATCATCACGAGCTGGAAATTATCAAATCGAAAAACAATTATCAATACTATTATTTTAAAAAAATATATTAAAATTAAATGTATTATGTATATGTTTAACATAATAATATAATAATAACATTAATAATACAATACAAATAACATAATAATTATGTAATTATTATATAATAGTAGAATAATACTCCAAATAATATAATATGCATACAAAATTATAATTTTTATTAAACAGATACGTTTGTAGATTAGTTTGACTATTAAAACGCTGTTTACAACGGACATCCATTTATAACAGACAATTATTTTTATCCTACGACTGACCGTAATATACAAGTTTCATAGTAGTATGCCCTGATACCATCACCACTACCACCACCCATCACACGACACCCACTAATGTAGTGTGAATGATTAGGTGATACGAAGAAAATAATGTATCGAAGACATAGGCATGTGGTGGTCGTATGGTTGCGGGTAGTGGTGACGGGTGTCTGTCGTGCTGCCAGAACATACTATTTCTGTCTACTTACGTAGTCCGTAAATCCGTGGCCGCTATTCTCCTATGATTCATCGAATCATAAAATATGGATTCCGACACAGGATGCATTATAAAACAAAACAAAATATAAATGTGTATATATACACACACACACACACATATATATATATATGTATACTTGATATTTGAATCTGAATATGACTATTTTCAATTCTGAGAACAAACACAGCGAATCGTATAGTATCTGCCTTGTCTACTCTTCAAAGACTCAAGATTGGAAAAGTTATAAACTATCTTTTCCAATCTTAAAAATTTCAATCAATATTAGGTCTGATGATATCGGATATGTATTAAAATATAATTCGTGGTAAATTCTCGTAAAAATAATCCGTTCTTTCGGGACTCGAAAACTTAGGACATATTCAAATTAAAATTTTCTAAAATGATATAGAATGTATGAAAACACATTTAAAGTATAATAGAAGAAACCCAATACCTCGCAAACGGTTTCCAACGAGAATTTAACACAAACACCTAAAAAATGCCCACCAAATATTCGTATAAATATACACCCACATCACATGGGGTATATAAGGTATACGTTTATATACCTAATGAATTTTCAGTCCGATTGACGTTAACACAATAACCCTGGATAAACATAAACATCACGTATATATTTCGCCCGTACGTATAGTGTCATATGGACATAAATAATATGAAATATAAACGTTATGGGTGACCATAACGAACAATTTTACAAAAGAGGGTCGTATATCGATTCGAAAAGTATATACTACACATTCTCGACCATGTTATGTATCTTACAACCCGGGTAAATAAATAGTATATAGTATTGTTTATAATATCCTTTCTTGTTTTGTCGAAGGACAATTTAAAAGACTCGGGGGTATATAATAACATCGAATTAACATATAAGTAGTAATTACCCGTATATAAGGACCCGTAAGGGTACAAAAAAAAATATTTATTTTATCGACTATGATGGGCTGACGGTTTAAATATTAATGGTTTTCTTTTCTTTTTTCACATTATAACCATACTATTCGATAACCTCGTGTGCATACGCTTGTTCTAGATTCAACACATCACGCACGGAAGAGAACAAATAATAATTATTTGCAATATAACTTAGATTTCAAGTTTTAACAGTGTTAACAATATTTGTCTATTTCTCGATCAAAACAGGGTGAGAATATCACGTATAGGTTAGATATAAGTTCTCCATGCGTCATATTGGCTAAATTTATTGGTGGGACTTCAGCCCCTCCGCCCACAATATTTTAGACCGAGTTGTGCCAATGTATTTAACTATATCTACTACACTGAGAGCTTACGGTTTTATTTTAAGCACATAAATCAGAAACACAACCATCGAATTCCTTCTAATGCAATTGTAAAATAATATCTAGTAGCAGTTCAAAGTATACAACTCTTATTATTATGGTAAGATATCTGAATTCCATTGTATGATTTGTGGATTTGTGATCGCAAGCCGATACAGATTTAAATTATTTACGATCTTTGAATTTTATTAAAAATCGACCACCTTGAGATGATGATTGTATTATAATACAAGAAATAGCAATAAAATTAAACAACATTTCAACAAAAAAAAAACTATACCATTATCGTATAGAACATTATCACCACGATCGACATTCGATATAATGGCTTACGAACAATATTTATTGAAATAGAATTAGCCTATATAATTTATAACATAAATACCAACGTTATTGAGACGTTAAAAATATTACCATTTACCGTTATTTGAAAGAAGAATAACTTACTCTGCTTCGGTAAGGTTAGGTAAGACTTTGTTTTTTGTAATAACTATAAATGTTACCATACCTTTTTATGATTGTTTTATTTGATTTAAAAACTATTTTATGGAACAACTGATTTTCCTATGGATATAATATTATATAAAGCCATGTGAAAAATATATTTCGATCTTCTTAAGACAATAAAACAGAATCACATCTCTCACTAAGAAAGTGCGCGCGCATATCAGCTATTAGTAACAGTTGTTAAAATAGTGTAACACTGAACAATTAATTTTCACATTTTTCTGCAATACTGTAAATTAGTAGATACCCAAGTGGTTGCTTCGCGTGATGGCGAACCACTTCCAATTATCTAATGAAAACAATTGTAGATTACCAACTAGTTTTTGCTTGCACGTCTGTTCAATTTCTACGTCGATTTCAAACTTAAATGTTATTTTTAGCAAGTATTGGTTATGCATTACTTACTTATAACTAACAAATAGTATTGTATACATAGGCGGGAACAGGGAAGGAGCTGTGTGCGCTCCTAGAATCACTATAGCTCTCTCCCAACAACTAGTGATTTCACTACATGTTTTGTTATGATGTAAAGTATCCAGTATAGACCCGAGCTCCAACCCCGCCCCTCCAAATTTCAAATACTATTTGTGCCTATTGATGTGTATAGTTATGTAAACGAAAATAGTTAAACTTCAAAATTTTTAAACAATAATTGATTACTTAACACCGAATCCTTCGTGTTAGACATTGGACATGGATATTAAGCGCTCATGCTGGTGTTGTCATACGTCATGGTAGTTATCGAAAAAATGTTACTTGCAAATGTGCAATCGATATAATACTTCACAGTTGTTGCTATCGATGTACGCACTAAACAAGTTACATAATAATATTGATTATCTATAGTACCACACGATGAGGATTGCATAAAACATACGAATCGATAATCGCATCGATTAAAAACAAATTTCTCAATACACGGTGTTGATAAATATAGAACATGGCTCCAATATCATTTTTATCATTATTTACATTTGGGCTCATTTCCATCGACGCAACTGGAACTTACATTTTTAGGGGCTAAAAAGTATCAAAACTATTTATTTCCTTAAAGTGAGAAATAATGTGTCCATCCGATTACACTGATTAGTCTGAATTTTCAAACTAAATAATTATTTTGGGTAATTATTTGGTAAAATGACACGAAAATGTCTTGATCAAATAATGACAAAGACCACCTATTGAGAAAATTGAGGTTGAAAAATTGTTCAGAAATTGGCACACACATCTTCTAAAAGTCACTTAATGGTGAACAAATATAGAGCTGTGTTTAAAGCATTACTTACAAAATTTTACCGATGCTTCTTAAAGTAGACTTAATCAACCACACTGCAGTATGTACAAAGTTAGTCCAAATAGGTAACGCAGCAATTATTTGAATTATAAATTATTTCAAATAAGCAAACAATAAAATCAAAATTGTTTTATTTCAAATTTAATCATAAATCTATAAAACAAGTACTCTTAAAAATTATAACAACTTTTTTTATGAAATAAATATAAAATTAAAACGCCTGAATTATCACTTAGGTAGGTATTCAAAACACATTTAAGGGAATGAGTTTTAAATAAAAGATATACATTAAACAAAGCAAAATTTATATAATATACATAATAACTAATGTGATATTGTTCTTCAAATTCTTTAGTAAAAATATAAAGAAACTTAAAATATTTTCTTTCAGAATTGAAAAAGTTCACTTTTAAGAGCACCTAATCATAGTAGTATCTTTAAATTAAAATTAATGTTTTACCAAAGTCATTCAAATACTAAATTCATTATCTATTG